>JAJOOS010002549.1:0-18534 GCA_029582725.1 Solanum chiquidenum
AAGAGAAGTCCCATACCCTCCCTTACACTATGTAGAAACCCTTAAGAAATCCCTAGTAAGAGTTCACACCTTTCCTACCTTCATTTACTTTTACATTAGGGAAATATTGCAATAACCGACATAGACCATGAGAGCTACATGGAATCCGGTGTTCTACTCCCACACCGAAAAGAGAGGGTTAACACTTTCCTAAGGTGTAACCATTCGTACATAGCTATCTAGGTGGATCCACTAAGCTAAAGTCCTATGTGGGCACATAGTTAAGGGTCAAGGAGATTGCTTTTAGAAACCCTAACTTACTAAACGTGGGGGTTTCCATCTAATGAGACAACACATACCGTGGGTAATACGGACTTGCTAAATGTGAGGAAACCTATTTGGGGAGCCGGACTTACTAAATGTGAGACCCCCATCTCATTTACATGCCCTTTCGGTGTTAAGCATCTAATTCCCTTTAGTAATCACCTTTAGTCATCACATAAGTTCACATTAGCCTTTACTAGACTCTTATGTAAACATCATACCATAATAGCTCATATGTGTTCATAAGTGAGTAACAATCCTTTCACCTTAGAACCACTTGGCAAGTGAATAAACCTTTCACTTTACATTACATTATAATCATGAGAACTACATTTCAATCATACAACAATCATACCATAACATACATACATATTTCATAGCTAATTCAAGTGTAGAGGGTTAAGGATGAGGAAACTAGGTCATCAACACCACAACAACACATTAGGTATAACATCATTACAATCTAAGTAATTTACCTTTCATACTTGATTTCAAAGAAGAACCAATCTTCATATCTTCTGGCCCTTCATGGGACATTCATACTTCAATTACCGAGCAATTCATAACCAATACATAATACAAGGTAATTCATGAAGTAATGACATAATCAACATCAATATAAGCAATTGACATATTCCCTTCATAGCCTTCAAGGCTTCATTCAAAGACTCAACCCTAATTATACATAACCTAGGGTAGAATCATCATACAAACATGAATTATATAACATCACATTCAATTTATAGCCTTCAATTTATATCCAACACAAACTAGGGTTAGAATTTGGAAAAAAAGGAGAAACATGGGTCTCATGGGGAATTCTTCAAGAAACCATCAATACAACATAAATTCATCCATAATTGGTCATATAACATCAATCAAAGTCAGTTTATAACATCAATTCACTTTAGATAGAAGACCCACGTTTTTGAATTGAAACCTAGAAATTGAAGATTTTGAAATTCATCTTGAAGGGGCCTCTTGGGGAAAGGAATCCCAAGAGTGATAAGCAACCATACCTTATTGATGAATTAACCACGAAAATCCGAGTTGAAACCTTGGAGAGTTGGTCTTCTTCTTGAAGCTCCAATCTTCTTCAATGGAGTTCTTGGGAAAAGAGAGAGTAGAGAGAAGGAGGAACTTTAGGTTTAGATCTTTGGGGTTTTGTATTTGAGTGATAAAAGTGAGGTAAATTGACTTAAAATAATTATATACACGTCCCCTAAAGTACCTAAAATACCCCTCACTTATTTGGACTCTTTAATGAAATAAAAGTTGATTTCTGAATTTCTGAATTTTCATTGCGGAACAAGTCCGCGACGCGGAGCTGTTTCCTGAAGATATTTGGAACTAAATTTCGAGACAGTAGAGCCCGCGACACGACCGCATCGCGAACTGGATTTTTTCTCCTTGGGGGAGCAAGTGCGCGATGCGCAGCTATTCCCTCCAAGTGCAATCTGCAAGCTGCCAAGGCAGCTTGCTTGGCCAAGGTTAGGGTCCTCTTCGGGTCCCATTAGGGTGGCCCCGCGGAATCGTATTCGAACGTTTTGACCCTATAAACATATATTTACCTAATTTAAATATTTTTACAAGATTAAACCATCATACGACACTCCCAAACCTGCCCAAAACCTAAGGACACACTAGGACACACTTCTTCTCTAGTTTCCAGACGTCTTGGTCGTTTCTTGACGTTTAGACTTTTACTCTTCCAAACTAAGTCAATTGAATTAATTTAGGTTTAAAAACATCATTTAACTATTTTTAAGTCATTATTCATAAGGTGAGGCTCTAACTTAAGTCATAGAAATTCCGGGGTGTTACAATATCCCCCCCTTAGGAACATTCGTCCCCGAATATCACTTGGACTTCTTTCTAGGGAGACAATGACTCAAACTAGCAGCACAACAACCAGTCACATCAACAACATCATATCATCATATCATACAGGAATCTAATCCACAACATCACTATTCTCAAAACTCTTTACATCACATAAGTATAGGAGGAACTACCTTCTTCATAATCAATGAGCATCAACATATATACTAAGCAATTAACAAGACATTTCTTTCACAAGACAACATCAAGCATGCTCATTACAACTCTCATGAAGACAACATCACACAACATCTATGGGTGCAATTTCAACCATGTGAAACAAAATTCATGAAAACTCAACATACAACTTAAGCATGAATTTTCACAAAAATATGCACATACAAGGAAATCATGTCATAATCATCAACACACATGATTTTCAATTTATACCAAACTCAAGAGAGACTACTAACCTCAACTACGGCTAGGAGTAGGAGGAAAACGATGAGGGTAGCTGGACTTCATGTCGGCCTCGGCCTCCCATGTTGCACCCTCAACTAGGTGGTTTCTCCATAGAAGTTTTACGGAGGCAACCTCTTTATTCCTCAACTTCTTAACTTGACGATCTAAGATTTCGACCGGAACCTCTTCATAAGAAAGGTTCTCATTCACCCCTAAACCTTCTAGAGGGAGAATAGACACCGGGTCACCTAAACACTTCTTTAACATACAAATATGGAACACCAGGTGAACCGGGGTCAATTCGTTGGGCAATTTCAACTCATAAGCGACCTTTCCGACAAGCTTCAAGATCTCATAAGGCCCAACATACTGGGGGCTAAGCTTCCTCTTCTTACCAAACCTCATCACCCCTTTCATGGGTGAGATCTTCAAGTAGACCCAATCACCTACTTCAAATTCAAGATCTCTCTTCCTATTATCGGCATAAGACTTTTCCCGAGTAATAGCCATTTTCAACCTATCCCTTATAAGTCAAACTTTCTCCGTAGCCTCATAAACTACATCGGGACCAAGAAGAGCAAATTCACCCACTTCAAACCACCCAACCGGAGATCGACACCTTCTACCATAAAGTGCTTCAAAGGGTGTCATAGCAATACTCGAGTGGTAGCTATTGTTGTAGGAAAATTCTATCAAAGGTTGGTGGTCATCCCAATTACCTTTGAAGTCAATGACACACGCCCTCAACATGTCCTCTAGGGTTTGGATGGTGCGTTCCGCTTGACCATCCATTTGAGGGTGAAATGCGGTACTAAGTTTCACCTGAGTACCAAGCCCACTTTGGAAAGACCTCCAAAAATGGGAAGTAAATTGGGAACCTCTATCCAAAATAATCGACAACGGGGCCCCATGCAACTTCACAATATCCTTAATGTACAACTTAGCATAATCTTCCGCCGAATAAGAAACCTTGACGGGAAGGAAATTGGCTGATTTAGTCAACCTATCCACAATGACGCAAATGGAGTCATGTTGCCTACGGGTTCGAGCCAAACCTACCACGAAGTCCATATTGATTTCTTTCCACTTCCAAGTGGGGATATCAATATCTTGAGTTAGACCTCCCGGTCCTTGGTGCTCGGCTCTAACTTATTGGCAATTTGAGCACCTAGCCACAAAATTTTCTATGTCTCTTTTCATTCCGTTCCACCAATAAATCTCACGTAAGTCACGATACATTTTGGTGGCTCCCGGATGGATGGAGTATCAGGACCCATGAGCCTCCTCTAAGATTGTCTCTCTTAGGCCATCCACATCCAGCACACATAACCTCCCTTGGTGCCTAAGCACCCCATCTTCTCCTTGAGAGAAAGTTTATATTGCTTTGTTGAGAACCGACTATTTTAGTTCCATCAAAATAGGGTCAAGATGTTGCTTAGACTTCACGTCAAAAAAAACCGATGACTCGAATTATGACGAACCATCACACCTCCTTTTGGGGAATCTTCAAGTCGGACACCCAACCGGGCTAGCCTATGTACATCACGGGCTAACTCCCTTTTCTCTTCTTCCACCTGTGACACACTACCCATAGATACACGACTCAAAGCATCCGCGACCACATTTGCTTTTCCGGGGTGGTAAAGGACACTCATATCATAATCTGTCAAGAGTTCCAACCACCTCATTTGTCGGAGATTCAATTCTTTTTGGCTAAAAATATATTGAAGACTCTTGTGGTCGGTAAACACATCCACATGTACCCCATAGAGATAGTGTCTCCAAATTTTTAAGGCAAAGACTACGGCCGCTAGCTCAAGGTCATGAGTTGGATAATTCTTCTCATGCACCTTGAGTTGTTTCGAGGCATAAGCTATAACCTTACCATGCTGCATGAGGAAACAACCCAAACCTACTCGGGAAGCATTACAATATACTACAAACCCTTCGGTAGTCCAAGAAATGAGCAAGCTTGATGATATATAAGTGATGACTACTAACGAGAAAAGACTGAAGTTCTTCTTTAACACACATGCCACTGTTGAATAAATTTCCAACTTTAATCAATCTACTAATTTTCCTCTTAAATATATAATAATTAAGAAAAGAAGATTATGTAATAATCACATTATTATAAAGCAACAGCTAACACTTAAAGGTCCTACATTGTACTTGATCATCCGATATCAGTAGGAAGTAGATAAAGTAGCAGCAAGCCAACATGTGTTAGCAACAACTAAGTCGACAATACTCAAGGTGCTATAATACTTTTCTCATATGCGAAAACATGCAAGCAACATGTTGTACACTTTTTATTTTTATTTAAAAACATCATATTGTAAGCACTAAGCAGAAGCAACAAAACTGAGGCTAGTGGCAACAATACAAGTTATAATACTCCAGCAAATGTACACTACACTATAGATAAGAAAAATAGTAAACAATCTAATAAAAAGTGAGGAAAACAATGAAGAAATTATAGCATAATAGAAGAACTTTCATTCCCATTACAAAATACTAATTGACAATACATTCTAATTATCGTGACAGGACATTCCATAGAAGGGGCAATGGCTGCTTTTTGTGGATTGGATCTCACAGTAAATTATGGTTCGCTGAGTCATCATTTGATTGGTTATTAACTACTCATTACCGGGCTTCAATTTCCCTGCTTAGTTCCCACCATGACGGTGTAGACAATAGCAAATAAGGAGCTCAATAATTAATATTTTACTGTTGTAATTAATGAACCTCCATGAGAATAGTGTGACTGTTCAAATTTACAAACCAAATAGGGCACAACTTGACCCAACTACCCACCCCAAGGTCAAGAAGGCACAAATATGAATGTACTGGAGCTAAACCTCTATTATAAAGAAATTCACCTTGCTAACTCAACCTCAAAAGCTAACACATGAATTGAGGTCTGTCCTGTTAAATTAGACAAGATTCAAAGATGAATTAATGTGAAGATTTGGTAGTTAGGAAGATAATTCTTTTTTGGTACAAAAGTCAAGATAGCAACTTTGTAGGTGAAAATTAGGTAAACCATAAAATGGTTTCACAAGGTAAATCTTGGCATTTTGATACATTGTGATGTCATGGATGACATCAATAGGAAGAATTCACTCCTATAAATAGGTAGCTCCTAATTCATTTGTAGCACACCTCTCACTTGCCTTTTCATCTTCAAAGGCATTTGTTCTTTTTTCTCTCTTGTAGTATTTCACTTGTACTCTTTTGGAGTGAAATAAATATTAGTTGGTTGTGTCCAAGGAATAGGCAAAAGAAAACAAAAGTTTGCCGAACCTCGTAAATTCCTGGTGTTTTTTTATTGTTGTCTCATTTACTATTTATTAGCTACCTTTAGATATAGCAATTGTGATTTCATCACTCTCTATATATTCAGCTTCCGCAACAATTGGTATCAGAGCCAAAATTTTATCTGAGTATGCTCTGTGGTTGCAGCACAGTCAGAACTTTCACATCAGATAAAGATTTACTTGGGTCTTTGCATTATTAGCTAGTAAATAGTATTTGTAGAAAAAATGGGAGACAAGAAAAATGATGAGTCCACATCGAGTGTCAATAATACGTCATCATTGCATCTTCACTTATGACAAGAATTGTGTCAAATGCGAAATTTGCAGTTGAAATTTTTGACGGGTCAGGACATTTCGGAATGTGGCAAGGCGAGGTCCTTGATGTTCTTTTTCAACAAGGGCTAGATATTGCCATAGAAGAAAAGAAACCAGATGGTGTAGGAGAAGAATATTAGAAGATTATCAACCGTGTTGCTTTCGGTACCATTCGATCTTACATTGCAAGAGAACAAAAGTATCCACACACGAAGGAAACATCTGCAAATAAATTGTGGAATTCATTGGAGGAGAAATTCTTGAAGAAAAATAGTCAAAATAAACTTTACATGAAAAGAAGATTGTTATGCTTCACTTATATTCCTGGTAGCACAATGAATGATCATATCACCAACATTAATAAGTTGGCGACAAATTTGCGGAATATGGACGTAACTTTTACGGATGGAGATATGGCCTTAATGTTGTTAAGTTCACTTCCCGATGAGTTCGAGCACCTTGACACTACTCTACTGCATGGGAATGATGAAGTATCTCTCAAAGAAGTTTATTCTGCCTCATATAGTTATGAACAAAGAAAGAGAGAAAAATAAAAAGGCGGCGAAACAGAAGCATTGATTGCGAGAGGTCGTTCTCAAAATCATATGAGAACGAAGAAAGGGAGATCCAAGTCAAGATCCAGACTCAGTAAAGATGAATGTTCCTTTTGCCGAGAAAAAGGGCACTGGAAGAAAGACTGCCCAAAGTTGAATGACAAAGCCAAACCAAATAATGGGAAGGCTGTCATGGATTCAAATGTGGCTGATTGTGATGACTCCAATTACTCACTAGTTACAACAGATCCATCCAAATCATCTAATGTATGGTTGATGGACTCAGCTTGTAGCTATTATATGTGTCCCAATCGAGACTGGTTTGTTGATTTACAAGAAGGAGAATGTGGAGTTATTCACACCGCAAACAATAATCTTCTTACCGCATATGGTGTTGGTTCAATTCTATTAAGGAATCATGATGGATTGAGCAGAACATTAACAGATGTTCGGTATGTACCGAATTTGAAGAAGAATCTCATTTCTATTGGAGCCCTAGAGTCAAAGGGATTCAAAGTCATTGCAGATAATGGCGTAATGAGAATATGCTCCGGTGCACTGGTGAGTAATGAAGTCAATTCGAAAAAATAATAGCATGTACCACTATCAAGGTAGTACAGTTATTGGGATAGCGACAACAACATTCAATAACGACAAGGAGGCAGAAATGACCAGGATGTCGCATATGCGCTTGGGACATGCTGGAGGAAAATCCTTGAAAACTTTATCAGATCAAGGATTGCTAAAAGGAGTAAAAATTTGCAACTTGGAGTTTTGCGAGCATTGTGTCAAGGGAAAGAAAACGAGGGTTAAATTTGGAACAGTTATCCATAATACTAAAGGTATTTTGGATTATGTTCATTCAGATGTTTGGGGTGCTTCCAAAACACCTTCATTAAGTGGGAAACACTATTTTGTAACCTTTGTTGATGACTTTTCCCGAAGACTATGGGTGTATACGCTGAAAACAAAAGATGAAGTATTGGGAATTTTTCTTAAATGGAAGGCGATGATAGAAACTCGAAGTGGCAGAAAGATCAAGTGTCTTCGCACAGACAATGGTGGAGAATACAAAAATGATCTTTTTCAGAAAAATTTGTGAGGAAAATGGCATCGTCAGACACTTCACCGTCAGAAATACACCGCAACAGAATGGAGTGGCAGAACGCATGAACAAAACTTTGTTGGAGCAGGTTCGGTGTATGTTGTCCAATGCTGGCTTGGGTAAAGAATTTTGGGCTGAGGCAATAACATATGCATGTCACCTCATTAATTGTCTACCATCTGCTGCTATTGGTGGCAAGACACCATTAGAAATATGGTATGGAAAACCTACTGAAGATTATGGTTCATTATATGTATTTGGCTCAATTGCATATTATCATGTAAGAGAGTCAAAATTGGACCCAAGAGCAAAGAAAGCTTTATTTATGGGAATTACTTCTGGAGTCGAGGGATATCGTTTATTGTATCTAGAGACAAGGAAAATTATTTTCAATTGGGATGTTACCTTTGATGAATCTTCCTTGACAAATAAGGTAACAGTTGAAGAAGTCAAACAAACTGATGGTGCTTCAAAACAGGTGGAGTTTGAGGAAAAAATAATTTTCCCAACATTGGGATCAAACGAGGAAACAACAGAAGATTTTCCTCTGGAAGAAGAGCCAGTCGAAGGGGAGGTTCCATCTCAAGAACCTCAACCACAACTTGAATCAATAGCAACCAGCAAGCCAAAAAGGACAATAAAAAAACATGCTCGACTCATAGATATGGTGGCTTGTGCGGACTCAATTGCAGCTGATGACATTCCTACCACTTATAAAAATGCAGTCCAAAGTTCAGAAGAAGATAAGTGGAGGATTGCCATGGATGAAGAAATGCAGTCCCTTCATCAGAATCATACATGGAAATTGGTCAATCTCCCGGAAGGCAAGAAAGCAATTGGATGCAAATGGGTATTTGCAAAAAAAGAAGGATTTCCTAATCAAGAAGATGTTCGCTACAAAGCAAGATTGGTGGCCAAAGGATACACTCAAAAGGAGGGCATTGACTATAATATGGTATTTTCTCTAGTTGTGAAACACTCTTCCATTAGAGTTTTGTTTGCTTTGGTAGCACAATTGAATTTGGAAATAGTTCAGCTGGATATAAAAATTGCATTTTTACATGGAGACTTGGAAGAGGAAATCTACATGACTAAGACAGAAGGATTCAAAGTTGATGGAAAAGAAAATATGATGTGCAAACTTGAAAATTCGTTGTATGGATTGAAACAATCTTCTAGACAATGGTACAAATGATTTGACAAGTTTATGTTGCAGCAAAGGTACATAAGAAGAAAATACGATCATTGTGTGTATTTGCGCAAGCTTGAAGATGATTCCTTTATATATCTTCTCATATATGTTGATGATATGTTGATAGCTTCTAAAAGTCAAAAGGAAATTGAGAAGCTAAAGATTCAACTAAGAAAGGAGTTTGAGATGAAGGATTTGGGTGAGGCAAAGAATTGAAGATTCTTGGCATGGAGATAAAAAGAGATAGACATTCAAAGAAACTCTATTTATCTCAGAAAGAATATTTGAAGAGGGTACTAAATTGATTTGGCATGAATGAGAAAATGAAGTCGGTTAGCACTCCGCTTGCTCCTCATTTTAAGCTTAGTGATGCTATGTCGCCAAAGAATGAAGCTGCACGAGAATATATGTCAAGAGTACCATATGCGAATGTTGTTGGTAGCTTGATGTATGCAATGGTTTGCACAAAGCCAGATATTTCACACCCCTTTGGAGTTGTAAGAAGGTACATGCATAATCCTGGAAAGGATCATTGGCAGGCTGTAAAATGGATTCTACAGTATATTCATAATACTGTAGATGTTGGCTTGGTTTTCGAGCATATAGATAGTCAATATCTTGTTGGATATTGTGACTCAGATTATGCAGGTTATTTGGACAAACGAAGATCAACTATTGGTTATGTTTTCACTATTGCAAACGCACCAGTTAGTTGGAAGTCTACTTTGCAGTCAACAGTTGCTTTGTCTACCACTGAGGCAGAGTATATGGCAATTACAGAGGCTGCGAAAGAGGTAATTTGGCTTCAAGGATTTCTTAGAGAGCTTGGTATTGGACAAGAAGAAATCACAATATTTTGTGATAGTCAAAGTGCTATTCAATTAGCGAAGAACCAAGTTTATCATGCAAAGACGAAGCATATTGACGTCCGATATCATTTCATACGAGACATCATCGAAGAAGGTGGAGTCACAGTGCAGAAAATCCATACTATGGATAATCCTGCCGATATGCTGACAAAAGTGGTGACTGCGGTCAAGTTTCAACATTGTTTGAACTTGATCAACATTGTTAAACATTGAAGATTGAGGTTGAAGGCACAATCAAAAATTGTTGTTGAGAGAAAGTTGAAAATGGAGAATCTTGCCAAGGTGGAGATTTGTTAAATTTGACAAGATTCAAAGATGAATTAATGTGAAGATTTGGTAGTTAGGAAGATAATTCTTCTTTGGTACAAAAGTGAAGATAGCAACTTTGTAGGTGAAAATTGGGTAAACCATAAAATGGTTTCACAAGGTAAATCTTGATATTTTGACACATTGTGATGTCATGGATGACATCAATAGGAAGAATTCACTCCTATAAATAGGTAGCTCCTGATTCATTTGTAACACACCTCTCACTTGCCTTCTCATCTTCAAAGGCATTTGTTCTTCTTTCTCTCTTGTAGTATTTCACTTGTACTCTTTTGAAATGAAATAAATATTGGTTGGTTGTATCCGAGGAGTAGGCAAAAGAAAACAAAAGTTTGTCGAACCTCGTTAATTCTTGGTGTTCCTTTTATTGTTGTCTCATTTACTATTTATTAGCTACCTTTAGATATAGCAGTTGTGATTCCATCACTCTGTATATATTCGGCTTCCGCAACATGTCCAAGCTATAAAAAGAGATAATAACATATTCCCTCACCAATATGAGACATTCTAACACCCATGATATGCTCAAAAGACTTGCAAGACCAATCTACGCCTCGTCTACTCTCTTTTTAATAAATTAACCCAACCCTACCTGATCTTCATATGTCGAGCTCAAAAAAAACGTAAAAGAATACAAGTTACAATAGGGATCACATAATATTTGGCCCCAGAGTGAGTATTATATCTCCATGCTTTCTCAATGAATGATAATATAAGACAATATTGCACATGGGGAGGTTTCAGATTCTATCTTAGCACATTGTCACTTTCTGTCATTTCTACAAGACTTACACCTGATACTAACATACTTCCCTAAAATAAAAATCCACCAAATGTGGTCCTCTGCACCTCTGTTGTTCCAACCTACAGCTAATGTCTTTAGATTTTGTGACCATTAACCAACTCAATTTCTTAAAACATGTATGCTTCAACTAGCAAACTTACAACAAAGTAGACTTATACAGTTACGATGTGATAGCTATTGACAGGTCGTGTATCAATTGATACAAAGCGGCTTCCATGGGTCAGTATCTAATACTACACAATTATAAACATTACACTAATCAATATTTTAACCAGTTCTAGAATATTACGTGCCTTACTTTAACCTGATAGTGTAGCAATTATTCATATATATTGTCAGTGTATTTAGTTAATATCAACAATGAAACTATTACCCTATACAAGATTTAGTGGTTTAATTGAAACGATGACAAAATCTATTTTCTCTATTATTTTAGGGTCTTCCAAGGTTGACAAATAGAGAAAAAGTAGTTAAAATGGTATATCCAACATTACCAGGGCAGTACACGAAGAAGGATCTAATCCTGGGGAATGTTAATAACATTGTTGTACTTTTTAATCCTCATTCTTGTAATATTATATATATGAAACAAAATCTAATGTTTCATGTTTCTTTGCTAAAACAGGTAGTTGGCCAGAAGGAGATTACCGTCTGTTAACGGATGTTGTGCAAGTTTATAGTTTCATGGAACTTAGGTGACAATTTCTATTTCTATTTCACGACACACATAACTGTAAAGAGTAAACAAGATTCAAGTACATATTCAGAATTTTATTCAGTTCAAGTTATTAGGCAAGAACTTTTCTTCCTATTTCCTACTGCTATACAAGTAAAAATACATCACCTTCCTCCAACTTCGACTTCCAATCCATTCTAAATGAGATGCAAATCACTTTTCTACAGTTATAATCATCATCTCGACACGTTTTATTTTCAATCAAAGATACTAATAGGAGTGCTCACATTAGTAAGTAGAGCACATATGCTTACAACTAATATACTAAAGTGCATGTACACTAAAAGAGAAAACAGAAATTGAGATAAAATCATACCGTGCAAATTAAGAATTGGGGGAAAAAGAATAGGGCAAAATCAAGCATTTCAAAAAGCAATTCATAGTTATAATAACAGAATTTACCTTGAAGAGCTGGAAACTCCAAGATCGCATACGAATTATATCAATAGCACAGGTCACAACAACCAGTAAGAAGAGAAGACGAATTTCGTTATTCTGCCGTCAAACAAAAAAGACCTAGATTACCTTTTTATAAGTTGGAATATAGAGATGTGCTTATCTCAAACTACCGATTTTCCTCTAATAAACCTACGAGAGATGCACAATTGTGTATCTCTACTTTGCTGATTTTACTCTAATAGAATTGCGAGAAGCATGTTTGCCCAATTTCCTCTAAGTCATTGGCGTGCTTCCTACGTGCTTGCTGAACTCTCTAAGACTCTTACCATAACGTGAAACCAGAAACATCGAACATCGGACATGGAATATCAACTGTCGAAGTGTGTTTTCGTCACGAAGGGGAGGTGTGGGTGCATAGAGAGACGTGTGAGGTTAAGCAAATTAAAGAGAAAAATTATTAAGTATAGAAAAAATAAAGAGGGTAACTACTTAATTAGCACCTTTAATTTATTATTTTTTCTTAACAACGGGATTCTAATCTTTTAACATCCAGATATTATTCTATCACTACTATTTAATGAAAAATTGATTTCTAACGACGGGAAAAATATTGTGACGTTATTAATATACTTTTAACGACCGGAATGATATCCCCTCGTTAAGAATTGGTCGTTAAAAGTGATATTTCTTGTAGTGAACCTAAAGTCATATTAACCCAAACGTTAAGACTCTAGTTCAATCTATCATTTTCCGAGTCGTTACATGTGCCCACATGGACACATTACTATTTAAAATGATGCAACATTTATGATGTCCACGTAGGCACATATATACCTTTAAAATCCACTATTTAATAATACAGCGGGGTAAAAGGTCCTTTCCAATGTTTGGTATCGTAACAGCAATTTCGACCAAAGTTAAAAGTATTTTTCAGACCCTTTTCCCTAAATACAATATAATATTTCATGCTAAGACGTAAGAGGACCATGCTTTGTTGGTTTCCAAAGAATCAGAGTGTCATGTGGAAGTTCTAATTGCAAATAATGTGATAAATTTGATGACACAAAACTATACCAAAACAAACATAACATTATTATATGATTTGATCAATTGGCTTACACATTTAAAAGCAATATAAAAGAAAATATTAAAAGAAAATTTTGGCATAAACAAAACTCTTTAAATAACTGATTATGGATGCTATTGTATTTTTGGTATAAGAAGTTGTGTATTCAATTTATAGAGTTGTAGACTTTTTTCGTTAAGAAAAGAATAACAAAATATATAAAAAATAGATTTCCCTTTCAGTAAAAAAGTAAAAACAATTATGATAATTCTTTGATTTTGTTTCAAGAGAAGAAATAAAATTCAAATATGATAAGAAAATCACCAAAAAATCCTAACACGTTTTTTTCCTTTTCATAATCACAATTCATATAGATATAGCTAGATATGGTCAACCTATTCTTATATTCTTCGATACTAATTATGCCACGTTTTTCCTTTAGATTATCACACAAATTTTATAACTACTCGTAGTCGTTTATTTTTTGGTGTAATATAATCAAAGATGGTCCACTAGTATGCGACCCCTTGAAACCTTTTTTTCATTACCCTAACCTAACTAACCATTATCTATTACTTGTCATTTATGATTTTTGAATGTCCTTCGAAAATAAAAATGCAAAATTTAATTGTTTCATTAAGTTGTTCCTTTTATTTCTTTGATATGTTAATCTTTCATCTTCTTTTTAGAATATATCAAATTACGTGAAACAACATGTAAATAGTAAGTGAGTCACTTTATTACGTACTAGACAATACTCCCTCCATTTCAAATTAATTGAATTTTTGAGGTATTTTTTATTTTTCAAATTAACATAATTGTTCAATTGACCTAATTTTTCAAGGGAAATTAATGTCCAAATACAAAAAACATTCACTTAGACTATTTTTCTTTTTAATAGAAAATACCAAATTGATTTGATCATAAAAATGAGGTATTTCCCACTTATCTTAGACTGGAAAGGGGATGTCCATTACCCCATACTGAATTCGTTCCGTCACAAATACTAGTTGAACTTCAAAATAATAGTTCTTTTATAATTTGAATAAATATATTTCCAAACGGCTATAAATAAGTATATTTGTTTTACAACCTGGTACATTCTATTAGCTTTTACTTAAAATAAAAAATATAACAGATTTGAGGAGTATATAATAACTTTTTTGAAGTCTATAAAATTAGAGGTTACTTTGGTGATTAAGAAATTGTGAATGAAAATGCGGTAACAAAGTAATTAAATGGTCATCATTAATCTCATTTCTGAATCCTACTAAAGAGGTTTAGTTAGAAAAAAGTAAATATTTGATGGTAAAAAAGGAATAAAGAAAAGTATATTTGGTAGACATGAAAACAAAAGCATTAACATACTTTATCAGATTTGAGATTGGAACGTCCAGAGGAAAATCATAGCAGAGTAGTTCAGTAAGAGGAATAATTAATTACTAGGAAGGACATATTCATATATAGATGTAATTAATTAAAGCAATATTGTTGACGAATTTTTCATGTTGGCTGCTAAAATATTTAGAAGGTCCGAGTAATGAAAAGTCACGGGTCCAGAGATTTGTTGATGAATTGGCTCGGATGATGATTCAGAAGTAGAATTAAGTAAATCCTCCGGGCAATTAGAAAGTCTGATGTCATGACCAACATTGCTCTTGGTTTCTTGCAATGGCTTTGGGAAGAATCCATTTAAGGCCTGTTCCAAAAAGCCAGAATTATCACAAGGCAAAATGGGAAAGAAATATTCCATGCCCGAATCGACAGTAGTTGATATCTCATGATAACCCGTGAGAGGAAGTAGTTGTTCCTCACAAGGGTTATTGTTCAAATTATTAATGTTTGAAGACTTGGACGATGTGTTGACATCAATTTCATGAAATACAAACATATTCGATGATTTTGGTGGACTTGACTCAAGGGAAAACTGATTATGTGTTTTGGTACAAGTGTAGACATTTAGAAAATCATGAGTAAGAGGAGGGTAAAGAAAATTAGTTCTTGCTTTAACACCACGCATACTTCTAGCCGCACAATCATAGGCACAAGCTGCTTCCTCAGCTGTGTCAAAAGTGCCTAGCCACTTCCTTTCTTTGGTCTGAGGGTCTCTAATCTCTGCTGCATATCGGCCCCAAGGACGACGACGAACACCACGGTATCTCATGGTTCCTCCACCACCTCTGCCTTTGACTGATCTCTTTAAAATGCTTGTTTGAACAGGCTTCATCGCATCTTCCATTTTCATCAATAATAATGATCCACTAGTTGGTCAGGAGTGAGGAGATCCATTCACACACACATATATATATATAACAATTCTTAAACAAGTTATAGCTACGCACACAATATAATGTAGTAGTTGGGTCCGGGGAATTATATTGGATTTGTATTAACCAGCTTAATTGCCGCTAAATATGTATTTTTAGACTTAATTAACGCTCTTTGTAAATGTACTTAAAATCTAATAACAATTAAGTGATAAATATTTAGCACTTTTTTTTTGATAAAAAATTTAGCACTCTTTGTTAATATATACATTTATTTAACCTAAAATTTTATTTGTTTGTATCAATAGTATTTATAATGAGGCATACGGCTGCATTGCATTTATTGCGAGAATTTACGCGTAGCAGCTGACAACTATTACAAATTAAATTGAAAGTAAACTCAAAACATAAATTCTAAATTCATCAAACTTTATGACGCACACGGTTTCTTGATCAGATATTTATATTCGCTGCCTAACTAAGATAATACGTACGATACAACCCTCACTCTACTACTTAAAATTACAATAAAACAACCACAGTTTAAAACAGGTAAAAAAACAATAAAATTCCTTCATGGTGAGGCACAAAGATATATTTTTCATTTCCATAAGATTCATGCCAACTGCGACAGAATCCTCACTTGTGCAACAATAACAAACTTGCCTCTTCCTCGCCAGCATTATAAAAAGATTTTGAATTAGCTACAAACATCACCGCTAATCCATTGCTCAATAGCTCATAGCTAACAATTTTTTTTAAAATAATTTATCTTTAATCTGTCACTAAAAATGATTAAGGGCACGTTTTTTTGTATGACTACAAATTTTTTCGTCCCTAATTCCTGTTATTTTTTAATGTAGCTGTAATGACGACTCTCAAGGTCGTTTTGTGACTCCTCCCTCTTTTCCCCTATTTGACCCTACCCATAAATTCTGTTATCCGTTTGAGACTTTCTAGGAGGGGAGGAATGATTCTTGAAGTGATTAGATGCGTTACGGGGGAGCTCTACGGTTTCGGAAGTTTTAGCAAAACCAACATTTGGGGTTAGAGGGCAGAATTTGAGTTTTGACAATTTCACTAGGTATAGAAGGTGATTTATGACATATTTGGAGGGTTGGCACGGTTCCCAAGTCATTGAAGGGAGTTTTAAACCATTGGGGGAAGTTTTAGTTACTTTTAGATTGGAGTTTACCACGATCAACATGGTTATTAGATAACTCTAATAAGTTTGAAATGCTTTTTTATGATAGTTTGCACTATCAATTTGTATTCGTGAGGTTCCGAATGAATATCTAGTGTTAAATCCAAGATATTCATGAGTTTCAAACTGCTGTCAACTGAATTTTGGTGCACACTAGTTCCTTCTTTTCATTCATTAAGTCTTGGTCAAGTTTGTGGAGCAAGTTGTATATGCACATTCCATTCGCGGGGATCCGGATTGATTTTCGGCTCACATTTATGATGGCTTGTTGTGTTTTGAAGAACATGTAAGATTCAGACAAAATTAAATCCCCGAATCGAACTTAGACCTCTTATTTCAGATTTTTGAGTTTAGATTGGCGAGTTTTTTTTTATGTTATTCAGAGATTTTATCGTGGGAGTAAGATATTAAATTCCTACTTGGTATATACCTATTGATTTATTCTTATTTCATCGATTAAACAATGTTTTGTATTGATTATTGAAAATGAAATTTTAAACATAAAATTAAGAAATCACGTTTAGCTGATCTGAGAGTAAATTCAAACTCCGTTAATGTTAACAAAATTTCAAATTGGAATTCCTCACCTTAGGGGTAAAATTATTTTGAAAGAAATTCCATTTTCGACCTCAAGAATTTGAGATTGACTTTTTGACCTAATATTTTATGCACTTTTATATACTAATATGAGTGTAGTTTGACAGATCTACTCATGTAGCACATAATTTTGATAGATCGAGAGCTTTTAAAGGAAATATTCAAGGAGAAGGTGATTGAGTGAGGATTCATAGCGCGTTTACTCGACTTCTGACTTTGCCTGAGTGATAACTTATTGTATAAAATAATTTATTAATTGGGATAAATGAAGGGACTAGAGTATTTGTAGAGATGAACTATCATTGTTTCTTTTGATTTGGGACTTAGATGATTGATGCTATATGACCAAAATGTGTACTCATAGAATATTACCTTATTTTTATTTATTATACCATACCTTGATGAGTTATTTTTCAATGGGCATTGTATTGAAAGAAATCCGCTTAGTTGATGAAATGCGGCCTAAGGGCACTATTTTGAAAGTAAATTTATTATTTGAGAAGGCTTGTAGTTTCTAACTGAAATTTTCTTTATTATTGTGATCATGCATACATATGCTTTCTCAAGAATTATTGGCTTGGTACTATGGAAAGAACGACCTGATCAGGATATTTATATCAAATGGAAAGTGGTCGAAGGATTGGTTATTGATGATACTGAGGATAAATAGTGTAATAGACTAATTAAAAATGGGTTTGGGTAGGTATATGCGCCTTGTGAGCACTCGAAGGGACCCTCCTCACAGCATTCCATGGTGGAGAGGTTCTATACAAATAGGATCATTTGCCATTGTATTGCATATTATTATGTTATATCGCCTTAGTTCTTACTGATGATATATTTTACTTGTGTTTCACTTTTACATAACATATGATTTTGGTTAGTTGTTTATACTATTTTAGTGGGTTAGTGAATTGTTTTGTTGATTTTGTAGGTTGTTTAACATTCTTTTTACAATATATATAATTGTTGATTTATACTCAATCGATGTATGCTTCCTATTGAGTATACATACTCTCTTTTTTTTTGTCAGAAGGGAGTTGCTTATATTAATTAATGAAAAAATTACTTGGATGAGTGCCTTTTAATAAATAATTACTGATTTTAGCGATACTTTTTATTTATTACCATTTATAGCAATACTATGTTAAATCTGCAATATGTATTAAAAGTGAATTAAGTATGCAAT
>JAJOOS010002550.1:0-19974 GCA_029582725.1 Solanum chiquidenum
GTCTAGCTTTCCTAAGTAAATGTATAACCTTGAAGGATGGGCCTTAGGGCGATGTTCCCTTCTTGAGTGAAATGATAGACTTAGAGATGGATGGAGCCAGAACGGCATGAGAATCCTTATCTAAGAAAGTTAAATGAGTTATCCTTATGAACCTTGATTGGCTATGACTAAGAAATGGGGTCTTTCTTGGGAAGAGGTACTATGAGTTGGTTGAACTAGAAAAGGAACCCTCTCTAGTACATATGTGATTGAATATTCTATGGGAAACAAGGCTAGCACCGAGTGGATGTGGTTAGGAAGGTGGCCTAGTTGAGTATGAGATTAGGCACAATGAACTTCCTTGGACATCCCCCAAATCATGTGCCTATATGGGTTGCTTACTAGTTCTACCCTTGGCAAGTAGAACAACCTCCACGGAGTAGGATAGACTCCGGATTCCATGCCTAGCTAGTATGGTCTATGTCGGTTATGCCTATTCCCATGTGGGATGTGTACTATAGTTATTGGATAGGTTCTACAACGTGTAGGTAGTAGTATGAGATGCTATCTACACATGGCACGAGTAGGCTTTGAAGATACTAAAGTGAGTTCCCTAATTCTGACGACTATTATGTGAAAGTCCCCTTATGTGCTTGAAGGTCTCCTAAATGGTTTCTTAAAGAATGTTGGTCTATTGATGTTATGTTGTAAATAAAATGTCCTTATCTAAGGTAATCTTGTGTCTTAAGGTTATATTAGGTAGAGGTCCTATGGTAATGAAATGACATGTGTTCTTTTAAAGTTAAGCATGGGTTGTATATGGATATATGTAGAGTATGTGTATGGTTGGCTATGGTCTTATATGTGAATGTTGACCTGTATTATGTCTCTTATACTTGTGAAGTGAAGGTTTTATCAAAATGATATGAAAGCATATATTCCTTGTAAATGTCTGTTGAAGCATGTTTTTGCATGGTTTCCGTACTTAGTACTTAATTGTGCTAACCCCTTTCTTTCCCTTTTTGACCAAAGTGTAGGGATTGGGAGATGGTGACATGTCATGGCTACTTGATAGGTTTTTAAGTGTTGAAGATGAAGACTTGGTGAGTCCTCATAGATTCGAGGATAATACCCTACATGTTCCTTTATGTCTTGTAGTTTAGTTATAGTGTTTGAGTGGGCTTAGTCTCAATGTTGTACTCTAAAGGTATTAGATGGTTTTGAGACATCATGTATAAAGTCTTCCGCTTGTTATTTAATGAAAGTATCTTCGTGTGTGAAGAAAGTTTTTAATCACTTATGGTTTTTTTGTATCTATGCGATGAATTAAGAGGCTTGTATTAGACCTCTGAGAGGTCGAGTACGCCGGTTACGACTAGAGGGTGCTCTCGGGTCGTGACACTTATCCACCAATCCAATATTTATTGACGAATAAGATTGCATCACGTGTCCCTATTTAGTCTTCCGTTAGAGTGAAGGGCTTATATGCTCTAGTTTTTTGTCGGCAGGGGCACCAATGTCCCAAAAGTATGACGGAGAATATCTTCATACAATTTATGATAGTTCGGGTATAAAAGAGCATTTTAAATTATATTGTTACAGATAAAATGAGCATTTTAAATTAAATTGTTATCACATTCTTTTTGGGATTGACTAAAAAAATAAGTCATAAAAATTGATATGGAAGAAGTGTAATATATTAAAGAAAAAAAATACACAAAATCTCTCATAAACTTGTCCACAAAACTTACTTTAACTTTACAATTTACCCCCTCCCCCCAACCTCCCTTGTTGTTCGGAGGGAATTTTATTTTCCCTTACAAAGCCATCTGACAAAAAATGTGTAATCAATTCTCTAAAAGTGCATATTATGAAGAAGAAACAACAATACTAAAAGTAGTTAGAATTATACACTTGGCATCTTTTTATTGGATGATAAAAATTATTATTTAACTAATTAATTTTTTAAAAAGAAAACAATGTTATTTATATTATTTTGTTTTTTTGTGAAAGCTTTTTTTTTTAAAAAAAAAAACAATAGACTAGATTGGTCTTTTATTAATCAGAAAATATGGATATTTACATGTTTTAGGCCCAAAAGTGGCCCAAGACCAAGAAAAAATCCACTAGGAACAAAAAGAAATAAAGAAACCAAAATACAATGAAAGAAAAGTCAACTTTCCCAAAACGATCCTTCATCTTCATCTTCAGACTAGGAAGCTCATCGTTGCTTTCTTCAAATCGCTGGGAAAGCCTCACCTTCACAAACTTATCTCCATATCATAGTAATCGTGTAACGCTACCAAGTACGGGTTGAAATCATTCAGACATCTAAAATCTCACAGACGTCATGATTCAAGCACCATTGAAGACTTCTTCTACTTGGGAGTTGCAACTATTAACTGAATGTAAAGGTAACTGTTGTTTAAAGTTTTTTCTTATGATAAACTTTGACAACATTCTTTAGATTAGTTTGTGAATCTAATTACAGGTCTTGAATCTGGAATTATCCTCCAACGAGCTCCACCAAAGAAACTCAAACTAAGTACCCCCAACTCCTATAATCTTCAAGTTTGTTTGTTGATTCATATCTTTTAATTATATATCTCAACATGTTGATTTCCAATTGGAATTAATATCACTGTTAAAGACATACAATTATCAACTATGTTTCAACTATAAATATGAAAAGTACCTCTTTTGTATTGTTTCTAATGAATCTCTAGCTAAAAGTGAATCAATGTTCCTCTGTTGTGGTTTGAACCTTGTACATCCTATTTTGAATCTTCTTTATTGAAATATTAGGAACATGTAATTTTTCAAGCTGAATGATTGATTTTGCTTGTTGTGGAATGTCTTGACTATAATTGAATTGTTGCACTTTTGTACCTGCAAAATTAACAGCATAATTAGTGAAAATTTTTGTCAATTGGCTGCCTTCTCTGAATATGTGCACACTTTCACTTGACAACTATGGATAATCCCAGTGAGATTGCCCATGGAACCTCCCATATAGAATTAGTAGGAGTAGTTTGTGTTGTTGGCAGTATACAATCCCCATTCTAATAGTCTTAATATCTGCTTCAATGACAGTGCACCTTTCCAGTAGCCTTGACTCAGCAAACACCAAATCCCCAAACTCATTTCTAACACAGAAGGTCATAGAACCAGGTCCAGGATTTCCTCTGCAAGATCCATTAGTGTTACATTTAAAGCTTCCACTTGGAGGGTGACTCCACTTAACCATTTTATGTATTACAAGAGATACATTTTTTTTAAAACTTTATTACAAGAGATACATACTCCTCCATATATTTTACAATATGAGGCCAATTGTTAGGGAGACCCTTTAACCATGGATATTTACATTTGGTAAACAAGTATAGGTTTATGCTAGTTTCTGCCATCATGGATTGCTTACTCATCTTTCCCCATGTTTAATAACATTTCTTCTCTTCCAAATTTTCCAAATAACAAAAGCAGGAACTGTTTTAAATATGGGTTATAGTTTAGCAACACAATCAACACTCCACCATTCTTCTTGATTAATATGGATTACATTAATATGTAATCCTGCAACTTCTGAGAAATATTTCCAAATAGCCTTAGCGTCTGGGCATTCAATAAATAGGTGATTAAAAGTTTCTTGTACCTTAGCATTGCAACAACAACATTCAACAGAATCCACAATTTTCCTTTTAATGAGGACTTCTCCAATAAGGATTCTACCAAACCACATCCTCCACAACAACAAAGACACCTTGAAAGGCAATCCTTTCTCTCAAATGTTCATCACATTGATTTAAAGATCTTTTTGTATCTACATAACTCTTAGGCTGATCCTATTGAAAACCTTCCTGAAGAACAATCCAGCCACCAAGCTTTATCTTTTCCTTCAGTAGTTGTTAAATTCCCTAATGTAGTATGTATGTGATTACACACTTCTTCATTAAGATTCTAACTTAACACCTCATTATCCCACCCATTCTCATTGAGGAGTTGATACATTGATTCTATCTGATTCTGTTTATGAGAAATAGACATCTATAAGTGAAGGGCCCTAAGTTGTATTCAATTGTCAAACCAAACACTAGAATGGCCTTCTTTAGTTTCCCACAAAATTTGTTGATCAAAGAAGTCTCTAGCCTGAAACACAGCCTTCAATACTTGTGAGCCTCTTGTAACAACCTGAACCGTTGTTGATTTAGACGGGTAAAACGTCTTGAGCATGCTGGGCCCACTGTCCCGTCAGAGTGGGGATTATCCCACTACGGCGGCGGCGCTCCAGCGGTATGGGGAGCGCCAGAGCGTGTGGGACGGGGGACAGACTTTAAATGACTCGAAATCTTATTTTCTCCTTTTTCCCTGAGTATAAAAAAGAGGCGAGGATCACCCCAGTGGTTCTCAAGTTCCACCACAACTAAGAAAATAAGGCATTTGTAATATCAAATAGATATCTGAGGTTTAGACCTCCCTCCACTTTAGGCAAACAATTATCTTTCCAAGCTATCTAGTGTGTGGCTTTTCCTTCTTCTTTGTCATTCCATAAGATTTTAACAAAAATCCTATGTATATCATGGATCGCACATTTAGGAAGATTAATAGCCTAAAGAAGATAAATTGAAATACTCTGTAATACATGATTAATCAAGATAACTTTTCCCCCAAAAGATAAAAGTTTTCCCTTCTACATTTGAAGCTTGTTAAGAATCTTTTGAATCAATTCAGAGAAATGAACTTTCTTCAGCTTTGCATGGACAATAGGACAACCTAAATACATTAAAGGGAAACTTTCCTTTTCAAATCCAGTTACCTCTTGCACCACCTATATAGAGGTCTGAGCTGCCTAGTAGAAAAACTCTTCCCTTTATTAATCAGTTGCCATGATTGTTCTTCATATGTATGAAGAATTTCATAATAAGTTGCAAAAAAATTTTGTCAATTGAAGCAAAAATAATTGCATCATCTACATAAGCAAGATGAGTCTATTGTTCACTCCACTTAGGCATCCATAATCCTTAAACTCATTGTTGTAGAACAACTTATTCAAGGCCCTAATCAAGACTTCAACAGGTCGGATAAATAAAGTAGGGGATAATAGATCTCCATGTTTAACACCTCTTGTAGAGTGAAACAATCCATAGGCTTGACCATTAATCAACATAGAGTACCAATTGTTAGCAATAATCCTCGGAATCATATCCAAGAATACATCATCAAATCCCATTTTTCCTAGGAACTTAATTAGGAACCTCCAATCCACACAGTCATATGCTTTGGCCATATCCAATTCAATGACCACATTATCTGGTTTGCCTCTTTTCCTAATGTCAGTCACAATTTCTTGAGCAAGTAGCACTTTCTCAATAATGTTTCTGCCCTTAACGAAATCAATTGGATTTTGAGAGATTAATCTTGGAAGGAACCTTTCTAATCTATCATGAACAATTTTGGAAATAATTTTGTTCAGAAAATTACTCGGACTAATTGGCCTAAGATCAGAAAAGGTTTGTATCACTACCTTTTTGGTATTAGGACCAGATTAGTATATGTGTAATAGACTTTGGTAAAGTAGCTCTCTGGAAAAAAAATATGAATTACCTTAATAATATCAAGGCCTACTATATCTCAACAAGTTTGGTAGAAGCAACATGTCAAGTCATCTGGTCCACAAGCACTATCAGATTAAGCTCAAACACCACCTTTTTAATCCCCTCTTCATTAGGCAAAACCTTCAGAAATTCATTTTCTTCTTGAATAATCTTAGGTTGAATATACTGCAGAAAGGTCATATCTTCAGAATTAATCCTTCCATAGAATTGATTTTATTTTATTTTTAAAAAAGTAGACCCCTTCAATGGCTATTTCATCACTAGTTTTAGCCCAAGTTCCATCAACCTTCTGAATTCTGTTAAGTTTCAGCTTCTTCCTTTTTCCCTTTACAAGGCAGTGGAAGAATTTTGTGTTTCTATCCCCTTCATTGAACCATTGAGCACTAGCTTTCTTCCTCTAAATCTCCTCTTCATAATGTAAATATAATTTCAATTTAGCATGAGTCTGCTGCAGAATAACTCTGTTGCTAGGATTAGGGCCTGTTTGGATTGGCTTTTGGCTTTTAAGCCAAAAGTCATAAGCTAGGATTCCTAACTTATGACTTTTGGCTTATTTTTGTTATTTTAACTTTAAAATAAGTGCTTGTAAGCACTTTTTAACTTTACCCAAACACTTCAAAACTGCTTAAAAGCTATTTTGACTTAAAAACACCTAAAATAAGCCAATCCAAACGGGCACTTAAGATCTTGCCAGAATAATCTTATTTTATTTTGGAAATGTCTTCCCTAATAGCCAACTATTTAAAAATAGGGCAAACCACATAAATCCCACTAGTTTGAGTCTTAATTACTAAGATTCCCAATAGTTTCAAATATTACTTTCTCTACCATATTTCATACTTAGGATACATGAGTCTGAATCGATACATGTATCTGCCGAATTTTAAAATTGAGATACAAAATTTATTTATTTAAATTAATTGGTTGTAACTGATTTCCTTAATTAGAGGAGTAATTGAGGATTTTCAAAATACATAGATAATTAATTTCATTTTATTATTCTTTGAAATAGCAAATTCATTAATATTATTAATATAAGATAAAAACATGTATATCTTGGTAATGTAATTTGATCAATTTCAAATTATTACTCTTAAAATAATAAATTAATTAATTTGATGTATCTATTATTAATATATGATGTATCCAACAAACTAAACACTTAGATACATGAGTGTCATACAAGTACACTCATATGTATCATAGAAGTATCTAACATTAATTTCATGTATTTTTTATACGTATCTAGTATTAATTTTATGTATCTATTTATATATATATATCTAATATTAATTTTATGTATCCTAGTATTAATTTGATGTATCAAGTATCAATTGCATATGTTATATCCAAAAACATGTATCTCGAATACATAGTAAGCATACATCTAATTATGTGTATCTAAATATGGAATATACAAAAATAAGAAGCATATACATTTAATTATGTGTATCTAAATTTCATACGTTATATCCAAAAAAACATGTATCTCGAATACACATATACATTTAATTATGTGTATCTAAATATGAAATGTAGCTGAAACACATGAATTTAGGAACAAATCATGACTGTAGAGTATCTATCGTGTTGTTAAAAATCATGTATCCAAAATTTAATGGTGGATACATATACATGTTCAGATACCCCATGACTAAAAATACAACTCAGATCTTAATTAAGATTACTACTTATTGGATACACATGTTTCAAGGGCTATATCAAAGTAATATTGGTACTACCACATCCATGTCACGGTAAGCAAAGAAAGCCTTAGAAGAACACCAGCAAACAAAAACTCTCTACAATACTCCCTTTGATCTTTTTGCTTTGTGGCATAAAATAATCAAAACTAAGATCCATTTCTTTTGGAGACAAACAATCAAGACCCACTCTGAATTGAAAGTTTTCTCTGTAGCAGTTACTTTGATTTGTTCTCGTTATAAATGAACAATACATAATAATATTTGAGTTCAGGAGAATTTGTCTGTCATGGTGAGAAGAAGAGAGTAGATTAGTTATTGTTGGAATGAAATTGTACGGTGAAATTCTTGAATCAGAAAGGAGACATAATTGAGTGATAAATATGGGAGGGGAGAATTAAGAGATAGTGGTTGATTTGGAGTAAAAGAGTTAATTAAACAGATAATTAATAAATCCTAATTTTAAGGGATGTGGGTATCTAATTGTATCTTCAAATAATATATTAATATATGGTATAAAATACTAAAAGTGGTAATATATGTAATTGTTTGAACGTAAAGATAATATTAGTATATACAATAGTGATGTATGTCTAATAAGGTAGTTTATCCTTAAAAATATCTCCAAACTTTTCTTTACTCCATTTAGATAGTGCCACCTTAATTATCTTCTGTTTGTGTTTTAATTGGATAAAAATATCACCTTCAGCTTGAGCAATCCAATTTTGACAAACCACTTATTTTAAGTCTTCTCTTTCGGTCCAGAATTTCAGGAACTTGAAAGGTTGGACAACACGTATATTACAAAAGTCACAAGACAGTAGCAATGGAGCATGATCAGATAGGTGTTGTAAGCCAATATTACCATAGAAATCTAGTAATGATTGATTAACAACCACTCTATTTAGTCTTTTGAAGATGCACTCCTCATTCACCATGCCATTCCACCATGTGAATGGGTTTCTGTCAACTTGACATCAGATAAATCACAAGAGTCAATACAGTATGCAAAATCCTCATACTCTTGGGGTAAACAGGCAACCCTCATATATTTTCTTCTTCACTCTGAGATAACATTGAAATCACCTCCCACCATCCATGGAATTGAGATGTTAAGGCTTAGGGAGTATAGATCAACCCACAGACGTAATCTTTCAATAACTGAGCATTTAGCATACACCATAGTTGACATCACTTGAGAGCTATTTTCTAAGGTTAAGAACAAAGTTAATTGTTGGTTTGAATCTGAAATAACACCAACTTGAATATAATGATTCACAAAAACCCAAATCTGCCCATTTTTATTAAAATTCACATATTGCATCCCCAATTTCCTTATGGATTTTTGAATATTCCTAGTATCTTGGAATGGTTCCATTAAATCAATCAAGGAAAATTTATGATGTCTATGTAATATTTGAACTATGTGGAAGGCCTGTTGAGATTTAACAGACCTAATGTTCCATAACAAAGCTTTGTAACTCATTTATATTCTGCTTTGACTAACTTCTTAGCTTGAACCCTTCTTGGTACAACACTATTGTTGTCCCCTTCTATTTTTTTTTTGTTCTTTAACAACACCTTGGGAGATATACCAGCTTCTTTACAAACAATCTGCAGATTGCTATCACTTCCCCTTCATCTTTATCTTTTGTTACCTCTTCTGATTCCATGCTTATTTTCAGGTTCTCTACAGTGTCCTGATTGATGTTCTCATGAGTAGCCAAAGCATGTAATGCTTCCATTGGGCCAGACTTTCCAGGTATGGTATGTATGAGTGCTCCTACAATATCTTGTGAAGCCATTTCCCCCATCTGTTGGTATTCATTTTTCTTAGGAAGAAAACTTTCTTCAATCTGATGATTACTTGTAGTGACATTTGGTAAGTAGCATTAGATAAATGCTCTATTAATATCAGTCCCTGTTTTTCTGCATTGGTTCCTCAGGTAATATTGTTATTGCCTTGTCCATCCGACTCTGCTGATCATGTTCAATACTGCCCCACCATGTACACTTCTCTTTTTCTCACATATTTCATCATGATACTTCACAATCTCTTCATGTTCTTTAGTAGGTGTTCCTTTAATGTCAGGAACCTCAATCAAATTTTGTTGCTTATCAGCCCCACCTGCAATTGCTGGACCAATTTCATCCTTCTCTCCATTCGGCTTTGTCAAGTTACTACTCAACTTTTGAGATCCATCCTCAATAGAGAATATGTTCATGTCCTGCCCAACATCTGTTTTTAAATCATACACTAGATTCTCCTATTGTTCTCCCTCTCCATCCTTTTGCTCTTCCTGACTATTCATAATATTGATTGGTGAATTTTCTGCATGTGATATGTGCATTTCCTTGTTTGTATTTTCTTCCTATAATGTTGCAAATGAATTGTCAGTATGTAATTCTGCATTATCTTCTTTGTTAAGCCTTTGTTTATCAATAGCTATAACTCTGCGTGTAGGTTGTCATTTCTTGAGATGTCATCCAATCCTTATTAAAGGTACTTCCAGTTGAGGAGCATCCACCTCTACTTCCCCATGCATATCACCCTCCCTAGGACCATCTACCTTAGTAATTGGATTAACTTTACAAAGCTCAGGGTGAAGAACTCTACAAGTAGCTTCAATATGTCCCTGTAGTTTGCATTGTTTGCAATATTTTGGGAGCATATCATACTGGATTTTAACCCTCTCCACCCTATAGATCTTTGTATTTTCATTCAGCATTTCTAATTCTACAAATTTAGGTAGTTCAGCAAGCAAATCCACTTGTACCTTGACTCTCGCTCAACTAGGTCGAGTTTTGTTTCTATTAGTCATATCTAGATGTAATAGTTTCCCAACTGCTGATGCCAGTGAGAATATAGATTCCTTAACAAAGTATGTTGGTTTTAAATTCGAAAAGGAAATCCATGTCATCGCCTGCGTTGTCTCTTCCTCAATGTTGAATTTTGCATCATAGATGAAGGGTTTCATCATATAAGAATAACCATCCTTAGCCATTATATTATAGTTAAGTTTAGACATCATATTAAAAATGCTCCTGAAAATTAAACATTATTAGAATATATCTGCTTCTTAGCAATCCAATTTGGCATTCTCCTTTAATATTGCACTGTTTTGGGATTTTGATTCTAAGTTCTTCTATTCCAGGTCACCCATATGAGAATTTTCTCACAACTGTGTATTGAAGATTCTCTATAATATTAATTCTATCAACCTCTGCTTCATTCCACACCACTCTAGGGATTCCTTCTTTGTACTTGATTTGCTTTATGGGGATTGGTTCAACGGAACTTTGAAGCTTTTCTACATCACTTTAAGCTTTTAGAATATCAGAAAATTGTTCTCTGTTTGTGCCAAATTCCTTACTTATAAAATCGATAGGAAAATTTGTAGGGACATTTTGATGACTAGGGGCTTTGGGATGTTTAAGCATAAGAAAGGAAGTATTGGAAGTTAAAGGTAATGTCTGACCAACAATAGAAGAAGGTTGGTCGGCGGCCATATTGGCCATTCCAGAAAAGATCTGTTCAGAATTGCCTTACACGACGGCGGCAGGAGGCGACAGGTTCAAAGAGAGCTATGGATATTGTCCATTCAAGAAAAGAGTTAATGTTATTTAGATTTTCTTATTCGTTTTTTTCTTCTTTTTTTCCCCATTTCTTGTTCTTCTTCCTCCTAGGACCATTTTCTTCACTAAAACAAACAACCACATCAGATTCTGTTTTGTACCTGCTACTTTTGTTTTCACATCAGATTCCTTGCTTACCTATTAATTCCTTAGTATTATTTTAAAATAGGTGCAAGAGTCTTAAAGTTTGAGTATATGATGTATAGTTGTTTTGAGCCATTAAGGGAGTTAGCATGGGTTTTAAGTTAACTGGGTAAATTTGACTTTGAATTATAACTTGTTGTCCTTGTTATTTGCCATGTGAATTTAGTCTATTGTTGTGAGTTGTGCTTCATTTATCCATAATTTGATGTTTACGTGATATTTTGTTACTTCAAAGCTCAAGAGGGTAGTATGAATGTCCTCCTATATTACCTAGTCTAATTTAACTTAGTTACCTAGTCCAATTTCAACTAGTTACCTTAGTTACCATTTTTTTTTCTCTTCTCATGTTTCTAATCTATTTTTTTTGTGTCTTTTGTTTTATGTACAATCGGAGGGCTGTAGTTTCTACTTTGGAACTTGTTTTTGGCTTAAAATATTCGGCCAACAACACTTAGGATCATCACAATGCTTGGAGTCTCATAAATAGGAGTCCAACGTTTCTTAGCCCTCCCTTTCACGACTTTGATTATATTGTTTTTATATGTTGACTAACTCTTAAACTTATTGACACAACTCTAAAGTTGTGATATATTGATCTCTTGCTTCTTTTTTTTTTTTATTTAACTTTACTTCTGCAACACAATATTATTTGTTCGTGAATTTAGTGGTGTGCTACAAACCCTTGGAAATACTTTTAGAACAAATGGTAAGAAATTCTTGAAAATAAGTTAACGTCTTAAGTTTACTTATCCATATTCTTTTAAGTCTTTTAAGGTGGGAGGAAGGAAATTCACATTCATTTAGGCCTCTCCAGGAAAATAAAACTTGTAGTTTAGAACTTAAGAAATGAAAACTTATAGTTTAGAATTTCCGAAGGAAATTTCAAAAAAGCTAAAAATAATATTCATTTAGGACTTTAAGTAAGAGAAAAAGGAAAACTCATCGATTGGGACTCCCAAATGAATTCGAGATTAGTTTAAAGGCTAAATAATTATCTTTAGAAATGTATAAGGCTAAAATAATCACCTTTAGGAAGTAAGGCTAAAGTAATTTAAAAACTTTCCTTTATAAAACCATACAGTCTAACATAAACAAAAGCATTTAAACGCAAGCAGATGTCTATATCTCACATGGCCATCTTAGACACAATCTTAAACAAAAGTAGGGACACGGCCGTTTACAATAGAAACCTAAAGTAGTCTATTACATGAAAGAACTAGAAACATTAAAATTCCTTGTCCTCGATCTATGAGGACATACCAAAAAATGTCTTGGAAGAACTTTAATCCAAGCTTCACTAGAGAGAATGCAATTACTTGCCGGAACCTACACTTGTACTAAACATAGAAGAAGAATGGGGTTAGCAAAATTAATTACTAAGTATGATAGCCATGCAAAATCATGCTTAAAACATACATTTTGCTTGAAAGTCATGATGTATGCCATTTTGATAAAACCTTCATGAACATAAAAACAAGAGGCATAATACTCAACCACAACCAACATACAAGTCATTTAAACCACATTTGAGAGAGAAATCTTTGAGAGTAGATGGGTCTTCTTTTAATTCTATTTAGAGTGGCTTAATTGAAAGGATTTAAGTCTAAAAGGGTTATATAGTTTCTAGGAAAGGAATAGAATAATGAGGACTCAACTTTGGAGAAGAACTAAGGACCCACAAAGTTAAAACTTAAAATTCTACACCTTACCCGTCTAGGCTCGCCCTTTGGACCCTTAGGCTCGCCAAGGGCACTAGGCAACTTGCCAAGTGCACCCTTGGCTTTCCCAATTTTCCGGTGAGCTCATAAAAGGGGCAGTTCACTAAGCGATGGAGGGGGGCCAATGGGCGACTCGCCAACCAGCTTGGCGAGCTATGACTTACCTCGCCCTTTGCTCCGGAACCCAGGCCAATGGGACAGCCCCTTAGGCGATCACAAGGGCACAAGGTCGACTCGCCGAACCCTTTGGGAGATCAAGCATCCCCATCGCCAAAATGTCCCTCAATGAACAAGGTTTAATCCACTCAATCTTGCTAGCCTAGGCCCTTGATTTCACCCAAGGCTTCTTCCTTGCTCCATCAAGTTCTAAAACTGCCTAGACATCAACTTAAGGTCACACTAACCCACACAACGAGGCTCTAGTTCAACCTAACATTTTGTGAGTCGTTACACTTGTCCTTGCTACCTCATGGTTTATTTTGAGTTTCATATGCCAGACTCACAATCCATCTGATATTAAGTATGTGCTAGTTATGAATCTTCAATTGTTTTTCTCGTTAGAATAAAACCAACACGAGTATCTTCAAAATATATATATATTTTAAAACTAAACTAATCAACTTCAAGGATCTCCCTTTCACAAATGGTTGGTCCGTAATCGCTTAATAAGTGTTTGTTATTTCATAGAAATCTGACCAGAATATGTCATTAATATTAATTCTCTTTCTAGCAAGACTATTAGTTGTATGTTTTCCCTCGTCTTAAAATTATCTAGTTCAATATTTATTAAATCTGTTTTGTGCCTGCTACTTTTGTTTTTATATCAGATTCCGTTCTTACTTATTACTTCCTTAATATTATTTTAAATAGGTGCAAGAGTCTTAAAGTTTGAGTATATGATGTAGTTGTCTAGAGCCATTAAGGGAGTTAGCACTGGTTATAAGTTAACTGGGTAAACTTGACTTTGAATTACAGCTTGTTGTCCTTGTTATTTGCCACGTAAATTTAGTCTATTCTTGTGAGTTGTGCTTCATTTTTCCATAATTTGATGTTTACGTGATATTTTGTTACTTCAAACCTCAAGAGGGTAGCATGAATGTCCTCCTATATTACCTAGTCTAATTTAACTCAGTTACCTAGTCCAATTTAAACTAGTTACCTTATTTACCATTATCTTTTCTTTCTTTTTTCTCTTCTCATGTTTCTAATCTGTTACTTCTTTGTGTCTTATGTTTCATGAACAATCGGAGGGCTGAAGTTTCTACTTTGGAACTTGTTTTTGGCTCAAAATATTGGGTCAACAACACATAGGATCATCGCAATACTTGGTGTCACGACCCGAGCCTACACCTTTGACGTGACCGACAATCAAGAACCATTGCTGGTCCTAAGAGAACCCTCATCCTGGCTGACTACAAGCGGAAGACTAACTCAAGAATACAAAGCATAAAACTGAATAAAATTCATTGAACTCAAATACAAAGCTTAAACTCAAATGATCAACTCTGAATATAATAGAACATTTAACTAGCCAAAAATAGGTAACTCAAGTCTTTAAAACATTTAACAAGATAAATGAAACAGACTTTTCAAACACTACTGTCTATCTATGAAGCCTCTAAATGACAAATATGGAAGTCAGGACAAGACCCACAACATACTGACTAAACTGAAAGTAAATAGAACCCTCCAGAAGCAAGAAGGCTCACCATAGCTAACTCGAACTGCAAGTGGTCTCAACGAAGCTTCTGTTGCTGACCCTGAACACCTGTATCTTCATCAGAAAGAATGCAGGCCAAATGGCGTCAGTACATGGAATGTACGAGCATGTAAGGAGAATTCTAAAGCATAAACACAAGATTGAACTAATGGAAAAGAAACATACTTACCTCTTCTCAAACTCACTCAACTCAACACAATATCCCCTCAAGAAAAGGATACTCAACTCAAGGAAGCATAGTTCACAACTCAGAGAAATAGGGCTCAACTCAACAATAAGATACTCAACTTTGTGAAACATGGTTCAACTCAATAATAAGATATTCAACTCAGTGAAATAAGGCTCAACTTAATAATAAGATACTCGACCCTGTAAAACATATTTCCACTCAAATCAATATAAAGCAACAATAAAAGATGCAAGCCTCCAACCCTACATTTGGTTAAAATGTAGGCAATATGCGTTAGTACAAAATGTACCAAGTATGAAAGCTAGCACAATATTATAAGAGCATCTCAAATGGTTAGTCAACATAAGACATAAGCATAAGAGATAATAACATAATCATGGCATAATCATCAAAAAATGTATCATATCAACATAAGTCAACATAAGATATATTTAATGAGCATTGCAGATACATCATGTTTATGTCATAGTCTTTACTTAGAATTTGATGGTTACATACTTCAACCTTAATTCCTTCATATTACAAGAGAACTACTTCCCAAGCCACCTCCAATTATACTTGTGCAATGCGAGGATAGCATCACATACTACCATCCAAGCTAAGTACCTCTCTTTGGTCATTCTTGGACATAGTCCACCTTCATATTCAAGACTTAGGTCTTCATGTCATCTTAATTATAATCTATGTACATGGTCTACTCTTAAGCTTCTCTACGCCATAAGGGTACCATACCTCTAAGTAACCCCAAGACACACTTGTGCAATGCATGAAAGGCATCCCATACTACCCTTCACACTAAGCATAGCCTTAAAGTCACCCTAGTCATATTCACCCTACTTTGGCCTCATTATTAGCTTAACTCTCATAACTAAGGGAATCTCTCACCTTTAGTCAACTATAACTAGGAAAGGCAACTCTAGCCCAATCTTATTTCAAGACTTTTCTTTAGTGACCCTAAGTCATACTTGTGCAATGCATGCATAACACCCCATAATACTATACATGCTAAGTACTACCTTTAGGTCCTCATGTTAACACTTCTTGGTTTGGAACCTAGTTCCTCTCTTTAACTTTAGAACACTATGAGGTACTCTCTTAAGCACATCTTAGTTCATTAATAAATTGAACCCTATGAGATACTATCTTAAGTATGTCTAAGTTTATTACTAGCATGGATACTATGATGTAATTACTTAAGCATGTCTAAACCCCTTTTCTACTTTGAACACTATGAGATACTCTCTTAAGTATGTCTAAGTTCCTTCTTCACATGGACCCTATGAGATACTACCTTAAGCATGTCTAAGTCCACTTATACTCTTGAACACTATGAGGTACTTTATTAAGTAAGTCTTAGTTCAATTATGCTTCAGAACACTATGAGATGCTTCTCAAGCATGTCTTAGTTCATAGGATATTGAGATTGCTACTAGGAACCATAACTCAACTATGTGAAGGCTCCCATCTCATGGGACCTAACTTTGGGAAAACCCACACTCTACTACGTAAGAGTCCCCCCTTTAACTTGGATAGTCCTCACATAAACTAGGTGTGGCTATCCTTTCTTCTTGGAGTCCGGACCCTATCTTGTGCGACACTCCATCTCATTGTCAATATCCACTTGGAGCCAAGCATACACCCCAAGGTTTACTTGTTAAGCCTTGCTTAACACTCATATCTCATGGAAGGATGTCCTCGACAATCCATCCATGCTCAAGTGATTCTATCACTTTCATCTATCAAGCATTAATAAGGTAGGTTAGGTGAGTATAGGCCTTTCACCACAATTCAACCTATTAGACTTCTATTCTCTTTTAGACTTTACTCTCAAAGCCTTACCACCAATAGTTAATCACCTTAGCTTCACCCTAAAGCCTTAGCTATCATGATCACAACCTTACTCTCAAGGTTTCTTTCTTAATATCTTCTTTGTACCTAGATTTCAAGGTAATTTGATCACATCTCTCATTACTAGGTGATTCTAGTCTTAATTGATCATAAAGGTTCAATTATAACTTTACAAGTCAAGATCAATAATATACAATAGAGTCTAGTTCAATTCATGATTATATGATCCTAACTTTGATCAATTTCAACACATAACATTGAATTAGGAAGATCACATATGAACTTTCAACTTTGCCTCTAATGGCATAAATCCACAAAGATCACATTCATCAATTTAGATAATGGTTTATCATAGAAACACATGAAATCATCACATTATCGTTAATCAAAACTAAATCAATCATAATTGTGTGATATCCACTAGATTGGAATCACACCCAAACCCTACTCAAAATGCAATCACAACCCTAGCTAGAATTGGGTTTTTGAGTTCACAATTGGGGGGAATCTATGGGGATCCATGGGTGGAAGAACCCATGGATGATTAAGCTTCACATACCTTTTATCAAATTCCTAAACCAAGCTTGAATCCATGGAGAAAACTCGACCTAGTTGCTGCCCCAACTTCTTCTTCTTCCTTGCTTCTAGAGAGAGAACTTCTTGAGAGTAATGTGGGGTTCTAAGATGAATGAGCTAATGACTTAGTTTTAGGGTCTTATTAGGTATTTATAGGTGGTTATTTAACTACTTAACCGACCCCCTAAGACCTTAATTAATTAACTAACTTAATTCCTAATCACCAACTTAAAACTAAAAAGTTGGAAATTGGCAGAATCTACGAGACCCCCATTCACGGACTGTGGATGGGTCTAATGGACGTGGTTTGGTGTCGTGGTTTGGGTTAGAAACTCATATTTTTTAGGCCATCTCAGGCCTGACCTACGACCATGACCTACGGGGCATTGGTTGATCTAAGGGGCATCAATTGGGGTCGTGGATCATGCTGTTTTGACAGCTTTTTTGGGCAGTGTTGGGGTCCTCCTCAAGTACCCCTTGGGTGGTCCTTGGGGAGTCGTACCCGGACGTTTAACCCCTAAACATGTCATTCTAAGTACAGGAGCAATTCCTATGAGTTTTAACCCTCATACAACACTCCAAAACTCCACTACAAGACTCTACAATACACTAGTTCAACTCACTAGTTTCCGGGGTGTTACAAATTTAAAATGAATATAAAGAATTAACAGGATTGTGTTCACCAAGTGTCCTTGACCATTTGTCTGGCAGATTATAGAATTAAAGTTCACATTCTTTAGTATAACAGTTTATCAATCATATGCTACAATTAATCATATCTGAACCACATTAAATGTATGTCACTTTCATTCTTCCGAACTAAAAGTGTTTATCTCATTCCGATGATAATAACTCATGTAGTTAATCTTGCTACAACATTAACTTTTAGACGAGTTCTAGTCCCCGAATCTTGTTATTAACTCTTTTTCAAGGTTTTTCACCCTTTTACTCAAACAAGTCAAATCTAGGGTATATTTTAATATTTGCAATCATTAGAAAATCATTCAAAGGAAAGAGTTAATAAGATATATGTTTACAATGAAGAGTTCATTCCACAAAATCCCATATATTAGGTCAAGTCATCATGGATCTCACAACCCTTGGTTTTGGGGTTTAGCACGGATGCTTTAATTGCATTCATTCGAGAAGTAGATACTTACAAGATATAAAAACATACAATACTTTGGTTTCAATAAACTTAAAAACTCTCGTTCAAAACTTAGTCAAGAGCAATCTTCTTCTTTGATAAAACAAGATGCTTAAATAAAATCCTACAAAAAGTATTTATAGTTACCAATAAATTCAAATTTAAAAACAAAAAGTGCAATTCTTGAGGCTCGTCTGACAATTGTCCTGATGGCCCGTCATAAGAGTGACGATCTGTCATACTAGCCGTTAAGAACTTTTGAACATATGGCAACCTCATGTCGGTGAGACATTAGTGATGACGGATCATCAAGAGGTATATTCCCCATCACATGTCATTGTTAGTGATGCATGAAATATCTTCCTCCTGCACGTGTGATGAATCAACTAACGGTCTGTCACAAGTCTAACGGTCCGTCAGTGAGGCTGTCACGGCTATTTTTTACATTTAGCTCCATTTCACTTTCTTTGTGTCTTGGAACATCTCCTAACTAACACAATGTCAAAAAATCAAAATCACACTATTATTACTTAAGATCACACAAATATTCATAGTAAGAGCATTTCATATGTGCGGTCAAATGTCGACACATCATCTTATTGATATAAAACATATACCAGGCGTGGTACCCAAGCCAACCAATAATAGATCCCATAAAATGTGTGGTACCCAAGCAAACTGATATATGTACCATCCAAGCTAAGTACCTCTCTTTGGTCTTTCTTGGGCATATTCCACCTTCATATTCAAGATTTAGGTCTTCATGTCATCTTAATTATAATCTATGTACATGGTCAACTCTTAAGCTTCTCTATGCCATAAGGGTACCATACTTCTCAGTAACCCCAAGACACACTTGTGCAATGCATGAAAGGCATCCCATACTATCCTTCACACTAAGCATAGCCTTAAAGTCATCCTAGTCATATTCACCCTACGTTGGCCTCATTATTAGCTTAACTCTCATAACTAAGGGAATCTCTCACCTTTAGTCAACTATAACTAGGAAAGGCAACTCTAGCCCAATCTTATTTTAAGACTTTTCTTTAGTGACCCTAAGTCATACTTGTGCAATGCATGCATAGCACCCCATAATACTATACATGCTAAGTACTACCTTTAGGTCCTCATGTTAACACTTCTTGGTTTGGAACCTAGTTCCTCTCTTTAACTTTAGAACACTATGAGGTACTCTCTTAAGCACATCTTAGTTCATTAATAAATTGAACCCTATGAGATACTATCTTAAGTATGTCTAAGTTTATTACTAGCATGGATACTATGATGTAATTACTTAAGCATGTCTAAACCCCTTTTCTACTTTGAACACTATGAGATACTCTCTTAAGTATGTCTAAGTTCCTTCTTCACATGGACCCTATGAGATACTACCTTAAGCATGTCTAAGTCCACTTATACTCTTGAACACTATGAGGTACTTTATTAAGTAAGTCTTAGTTCAATTATGCTTCAGAACACTATGAGATGCTTCTCAAGCATGTCTTAGTTCATAGGATATTGAGATTGCTACTAGGAACCATAACTCAACTATGTGAAGGCTCCCATCTCATGAGACCTAACTTCGGGAAAACCCACACTCTACTACGTAAGAGTCCCCCTTTAACTTGGATAGTCCTCACATCAACTAGGTGTGGCTATCCTTTCTTCTTGGAGTCCGGACCCTATCTTGTGTGACACTCC
>JAJOOS010002551.1:0-20893 GCA_029582725.1 Solanum chiquidenum
AATATTATATGCAATAGATTCACAAATTTTCATGAACATTTTATTAATTAAATAAAATGTGACTTACCAAGAACAATGAAGAGGAAAAATGCAAAGACAGCTACATTGGAAAAGTTCTTCATGATTCCTAATCAGTATCTCAAGAAGTTTACTTATCAAATTGTATCAAAATGATCACAAAAATTGATTAAGGTGTTGTGGACTTTATAGGAATGAATGAGCACAGAAAAAAAGGGTCAATAATTAGTTTTCAAATTTTTGTAACGTTTTTCGAAAAGAATGACATTACTAGTCAAAACTACCCATATCATTAATAGTTTGGTCTAAAATTATTATTATCATTTTCCAAAAAGAATGACATTGACTGTCAAAATTATCCTTATCATTAATAGTTTGGTTTAAAATTATCATTATCATTTTTCAAAAAGAATGACAATATTATCAATCAAAATTATCCTTATCATTAATAGTTTGGTCTAAGATTATTATTATCATTTTCCAAAAAAATGACATTGACTGTCAAAATTATCCTTTATCATTAATAGTTTGGTTTAAAATTATCATAATCATTTTCCAAAAAGAATGACATTGACTGTCAAAATTATCCTTTATCATTAATAGTTTGGTTCAAAATTATTATTATCATTTTCTAAAAAGAATGACATTCAGTCAAAATTATCCGTATTGTTACTTCATTGGGTCAAAAATATTATTTTCCTTTCTCATATATATATATATATGTATATATACACTGGTCTTTAGGTATTTTCTTTACACGTGAATTCCGTATGAAAATCAACATTAAAAAAAAAAAAAAACATTATATAATATTGGGAGGACATGTTTTTTATGTTCTGTCGAATACATAAATTCAAAACAAATTTATACACTGCAATAAAATTATAATCAATCAAATTGCTTTAGCTTATCCGTCTATAAACAATTATACATGCACCGTATAAATAGCAAAAAACTACATCAAATTCTGATCAATCAATTTTTTCAAGTGTTCTTTAAAAATAAAGATAACTACTCTGAGCGATGTATTTGAAAATTTTATATATCAAAATTAACAATTATATTTTTTTTTAAGTGCATGAATGTAGAATATACATTACTAAAAAGAGTTGAGAAAATGATGGACTAGGTCTCTCCAAAAAAACGACGCAATTTGCAACACTAACCAGTATTTTAATTTTTTAAAATTTCTTTTAGCAAAAATGACGGATAGTGACTCAAAACACTATTTTTGTTGATGGATTTTTTCACCAAATATATATCTATAAAATTAATTTTTATTCATTTATTATCAATTGTGACGCCACTCGTCGCTTTTAATTAAATAATAATAATTAATTACATTGTAACGATGTTGTCCGTCGTTTATAATTAACTAGGTAAATTACCTGAGCTTCGCACGTGATTGAACTATTTTATTAAACTTACATATGATCATTCGGTAATATCTGTATTTTAGATACATACACTACATTGTCAAGAACATTTTATCTTAAGGCAAAGCGTTCCTGCGAAATCTTAAAGTGCTATATTTTTAAAAAATTTGTTTTTTTGTTGCACAAAAATTATGAGCCATAGAGAGATTTTAAGTATAATAAAGATGTCTAAGAAAATGTAACACCTCGGTCTTAGAAAGGGCTAATTTTAGAAAGAACTAAATTAGAATAGCCAATTTGATATTAGTGCAAGTTATTCTTACATTATGAATTTTGGGTCAACTTCAAACGACGATACCTTTCAGCACATGATGAGTTAGGTGGCCCAGAAGATATCAAATCGAAGGTCATTGAGTCCTCTTCCCAACGCCACCGAGTTTGATAAATTTTTATTACGAATGAGGAAAATATGCCCATTTGAGTACAGCGTGTCAAGTTGAGGAAATTCATCCGAATTAAGGAGAGGTATTTTGTTTTTTTCCTTACCCCACCAGGCCTACACATTTTGTTTCCCCAATTAGGGGTCAAAATTAAAATCAATTTTCATTCAAGTCTAAAGTGTTCAAGAAACTAGGGCAAAGTTCAAGTGGAGAAAAGAGGAAGTTTTCCAGAAATTCTTCAAGATTTCGGGGAAATTGCCAAGAACTGAATTCTTTTGAGGTATGTGTCACGATCCAGGGGAACACCCAAGATGTAACATGGCGTATAAGACCCCGAGAGGCACCATACAAGCCACTTAGCATAGCATAACATAAGAAATAAAATAATAGAAGTAAAGACAATATTTCAAGTCCAACATTTACATAAAAGAAAAGCGGAAGTCTAGACACATTATCTCATTGGCTATCTAATACAATAGAATGAAATTGGGTCAAGCCCATACATTATGTCCAAAACTAAAAAGTAAGATTGAAAATGAAAACAATATAACTCCATCCTCGAATGCATGAGGACTCACCAAAGCTCGGAAATCAATCAAGCCAACCTCTAGCCACGAAACTGAGAACCCTAAATATCGGACACTACATTTGGGAAAAATGTAGGCAAGAGTATGCGTTAGTACAAAACAATGTATCAAGTATGATAGCCATGCATAAAACAGTTAAATCATGCCAAAACGAGACATTTTATGACATGCAATTGGCCAAGCTAAAACATGATATAATAATGTTAAAAGACGTACTTCATAAAACATGGTCAATGCAAGCTAATCATCATTAAAACCTTTGGACACATATGAGATACTCCTTGAGTAACCTTAGTTCATTATTCATATTGTTGTGGGAATGAACCTTAACCTACATAGAGACCATGTGAGCTATTACATGATCCCCCGGTGTCTCCCACACCGAAAAGGGTTGTCCTACTTTCCAAGGTAAGGACCATGAACTTCTAGCTTAATTAGATCCACTAGCTAATGTCTATATAGACAATCATCCTATGGGGGCACATAGGTAAGGTATAAAGAGATTTCTACTAGAAACCTGGCATCTACTAATGGGAGAGCTCCCATCTCAATATATTCTCGGTGCTAAGCATGATTCCCACGGAATAGTCATTTCTCACTTGTTCTTATTATCCATGAAAGGGCATGTCATCTTGTTAATCCAAGCTAAGTTTCATTAGGATAACTCTTTGTCTTTGATTCATTTGGGTGAGAAAAACTTTAAACCTTAGAATCCTTATTATGTGAGAAAACCTTTCACAATTATATTTGTATGTGTTTATGAGAATGCCCTTTCAACAAAACAACAACAACATCATCATTGATATTGTACTCTCAAAGCATCCTTAAAACATTTACATAGGTTTCATAAGATCATGCATAAACTCATAATTTGCCCTTTCAAGGTTCAAATCCTACTTTCAATCACCACATCTATAATTCAAGGATTAGATAGGGATTTCAGCATAAATTCATGTGATTCTATCACTTCATGCTTTAATTCATAAAACTCCTCTTTCATAACCAACAACCCATATCATATGATCATAATTTGGAAAACATGAGGGTTTACATGAGTTCATAGGGGGACATCATAAAACAATGGTAAATCATCAATCCATGCATATTAAAACATAATTCAATCATTTGGATCAATAATCAAGAGAACCCATGGTAATTGAAGAAAACCCTAACATAATTGGGGATTATTACCTTTGAAAATAGGAGAATTCAGGAACTCCATGGATGAAAGGAATCCATGGATTAAAACTATCATACCTCAAGTCCTAATGCTTATCTTCAATGGAGGAATTGAGACTTTGGCTTGAAACCCTAGTTGAATCCTTCTTCTTCTTCTTCTTCAAGTTCTAGAGAGAGAAATATTTTGGGGAGAGGATTTGATCTTCTTTTGTAAATTGAGAGAATTATTTCTATTGGGAAATTTGGGGGTTAAAATACTTATATAAGGGTTTTATACATAGGCAAAACGACATAGTATAGGAACTAATTAATTAGGAAAATACCCAACTAACCTGAAACATAATTGTGTTGACCCATGGCCACGACCGACGGACCGTGGACAGGACGACGGGCCGTCCTGCATGACCGTCGTTCGTGGTCAGAGACTTGGTTTTTCGGGGTCTGGACCACAGGCCCTCGACCACGGACTGTGGTCCCACTAATGGTTCGTTGGTTCATGCCGTAGGTCCACACTTTTTGGACCCTTTTGGGGAGCCATCTGCCGACCACACCTACGGTCTGTGGTCCCATCCAGGGGCTGTGGGTGGCCTGCATGGTTTGGCACCTGAAACTTCTGAAAAATGAAAATATTGCCTCTTTCCGAATACGAGTTGTTACATTATCTCCTCATTGGGAACATTCATCCTCGAATGAGATTCTAGACACCTTTTAAGAGAAAAGGCTCAATACTTGCAGCCCATCATGCATGCAATCTCATCAAACTACACATAACCAAGGAGAAAACATCAACTCTGAGCTAAACATACTCAATGCATCATAAGGAAAGTAGGAACTAGACCTATCAAATCAATATGCATGAAATTTCAGATTTCGCATATTCAAGGGGGAACTACCTTCACCAAGTTAAAAGCATGCTCAACACAATCTCATGGAGCCTTTATACAATTCATACTCAATAGCATAGCTAAAGCATGTTCGACAATTTATCTCATGAAGTCTGTAGGCAACTCATACTCAATGCACAACAACATTAGGAAAATCAATCACATAAACTCATTTTCTTTCAAAACACAAGTTTTTCATGAACATGCATAACATAAGGAAATTATGGGAATATCTAAAACACACATGACTCCAAAACAAAGAATAAACCATGAGGAACTCATTACCTCAAGCTAGAGTAGGATTAGAAGGAAAGAGATGAGGATATCGGGACATCATATCGGCCTTGGCCTCCCAAGTATCACCCTCAACTAAATGATTCCTCCATAACACTTTCACGGAAGCAACTTCCTTGTTTCTCAACTTCTTAACTTGCCGGTCTAAAATCTCAACCGAAATTTCCTCATAAGAAAGATTCTACTTAACTCCCAAACCTTCTAAAGGAACTATGGATGTCGGATCACCAACACATTTCTTCAACATAGAGACATGAAAAATAAGATGCACCGACGCCAACTCATTAGGCAAATCAAGTTCATAAGCAACCTTACCAACACATCTCAAAATCTCATATGGGCCTACAAAACGGGGACTAAGCTTCCCTTTCTTACCAAACTTCATTACACCCTTCATAGGTGAAATTTTCAAGTAAACCCAATCATGAATATCGAATTCAAGATCCCTTCTTCTAACATCGGCGTATGACTTTTTTCAACTTTGAGACATTTTCAACCTTTCTCTAATAAGTCAAATTTTATATATAGCCTCATGAACTAACTCAGGACCTATCAAGGCAACTTCACCCACCTCAAACCAACCTATAGGAGATCTACACCTCTTACCATAAAGAGCCTCAAATGGATTCATACCAAAACTCGAGTGATAGCTATTATTATAGGCAAATTAAATCAATGGCAAATGGTCATCCCAGTTACCCTTAAAATCAATCACACAAGCCCTCAACATATCTTCCAAAGTTTGGATAGTACGCTCCACTTGCCCATCGTTTTACGGATGAAAAGTTGTGCTAAGCTTAACTTTAGTGCCAAGAACCTTTTGGAAGGACTTCCAAAACTAAGATGTGAATTGAGTACCACGATCAGAAATAATGGACAAGGGAACTCCATGCAACCTTACCATTTCTCTCAAATATAACTTAGCATAATCCTCCGCCGAATAAGAAACCTTGACGAGAATAAAATGAGCTGATTTTGTCATCCGATCTACTATAACCCAATTTGAATCAGGTTGTCGCCGAGTACGTGGAAACCCTACTATGAAGTCCATATTCAAATCTTCCCACTTCTAAGTAGGAATACCAATGTCTTGGAACATACCTCCCGGTCTCTGATGTCCAATCTTCACTTGTTGGCAATTCAGACACTTAGCCACGAATTCTGCAATATCCTTCTTCATCCCATTCCACCAATAGATCTCCGCAAATCACAGTACATCTTGGTGGCCCCCGAGTGAATGGAATACCGAGAACTATGGGCTTCTAACAAGATTTATTCCCTCAAGTCATCAACATTAGGAACACACAAATGACCTTGATATCTAAGTACACCATCTCCCCCTTGGGAGAAAGCCTCAATATATTTCTTAAGTATCACTTCATTCAAGTAAATCAAAATGGGATCAAGACTTTGCTTGGCTTTCACAGCCGCCACAAAAGATGATTCGAAACCATTATGAACCATAACACCACCCTTAGTGGAGTCCACTAACTGAACTCCCAACCGGGCCAATCTATAAATATCACGAACCAACTATTTTTTATCATCATCAATATGAGCCACACTACCCATAGATAACCTACTAAGAGCATCCGCCACCACATTTTCTTTACCGAGGTGATAGAGAACACTCATGTCATAATCTTTCAATAACTCAAGCCACCTTCTTTGGCGAATATTCAAATCCTTTTGGTTAAACGTATATTTCAAACTCTTATGATCGGTGAAAATATCAACATGAATACCATACAAATAATGCCTCCATATCTTTAAGGCAAATACCACCGCCGCTAACTCAAGGTCATGGGTAGAATAATTCTTCTCATGGATCTTAAGTTGCCTTGAAGCATAGGCAATAACTTTACCATTTTGCATAAGCACGCATCCCAACCTAATTCTAGAGGCATCACAATACACTACAAAACCATCCGTACCTTCCGATAAAGTCAACACTAGAGTGGAAGTAAGTCTATCTTTCAATTCTTGGAAACTCTTCTCACAAGCTTCAGACCATATAAATTTAACCTTATTTTGAGTCAAAGTCGTCAAAGGAGAACCAATGGAAGAAAATCCCTCAGCAAACCTCCTATAGTAGCCGGCCAAATCCAAGAAGCTTCTAATATCAGAAGGGGTTAGAAGTTTTGGCCAACTCTTAACCGCATCAATACACATACGAAGAGAACCATCCTTCTTTCTAACAAACAAAACCAGAGCACCCCATGAAGAGATACTCGGTCGGATGAAACCTTTATCCAACAAATCCTTCAATTGTTCTTTCAACTCCTTCAGTTCTGCCGGAGCCATTCTATAAGGAAGAATAGAAATAGGTTGCATATCTGGGAGAAGGTCAATACCGAAGTCTATTTTCCTTTCGGGAGGAATACCGAGAAAATAATCAGGGAAAACTTTCGAAAAGTCATTCACAACGAGGACCGAATCAAGGGTAGGGGTTTTGGAATCTATATATCTCACCCTAACTAGATGGTAAATGCAACCCTTAGAAATCATCTCCCTAGCTTTAAGACAAGAGACAAACTGACCCTTAGGAATATAATTTCCCCCCTTCCACACGTTTGAGGGGTGGCGTCGGGTGCCAACAATGTGCAAAAAATAACCCCCCAGTAATTGAAGGCCTGGCGCGACGTGCCACCCCTACGCCCAGAGCCTCAGGCAAATTTCCTTCTTCGTTCTCATTCCGTACTTGTTCCTTTGAGCTTAACTTTCATTCCCTTCTCGATACCAACTATCTAAATCTTCGTAAATCATCAAGAAATCATTCATATATCCTAAACATGTCTGTTAATTTCACTTTTCAAATTAAAGCAAAGATTAAGAGTAAAGTTTGAGAAAGCATTTTGAGTTACTTTGAGAAGTCTTTTTCAATATTTTTAAACTTGAATTTAGAGTTGAGTACTTCAGTATGAGGATGAGGTGATTTGAGTTCATTTTTTCAAATGAGTATGAGGGGACTAAGTATTCCCAAGCATGTAAATCTTTTACATTTAAAATAAGATGGAATTTTGTTTTATAAATGAGTTCATGAGGAGTTTTCAAGCATTATCTCTTTTAAGAGAGCTTTTGAGTAATTATCTCAAATTGAGGAGGAGTTCTGTTTTCTTCAAAACATATGAGAATGAGTTATATTTATTATTGAGCATAGTATTGAGCACCATTATGGGGATGAGTTCAGACAACTCAAAATCCTCATAAACCATGTATGCCAACATGGGTAAAGGATCATACTTTTTAGATGATTCATTATTGCTTTTAATCATATCTTAGTTGATCCACTTAGTTGAGGATGTCTTATACTCCGGCAAGGTATAGGACAGTTCTAGTAGCGTGGGCGAGATGATGTATAATCACATAGATCATAGTGATGGTTGTCGGATAGAGTATCTCCCAAACACGAGTAAAGAGTTTATTACTGTATTTTTACATACATTGAGTTATTATATACTGTTTTAAAAGCTTTCTTTATATTGCATCTTTATTGTTGCTTCTATATTGAGTTGAGTTGAGTATCCTTGAGTTGAGTTTAGATGAGGTGAGTATGTTCTTTTTTTTATCAGTTCAAGCTTATGTATATGCTTTAGAGTTCCCCTTACATGCTCGTACATTCTCGTACATGCTCGTACATGCTTGTACATTCAATGTACTGACGGCATTTGGCCTGCATCTTTTTATAATGCAGATACAAGTATTAAGGGTCATCAACAGTCTCACAGTTGATACCACTTGCATTTCCAGATTTGCTTTTGTGAGCCTCTTTGTTTCCAAAGGATTCCACTTTACTGCTAGTTTTGTTAGGATGTCGTGGGTCTTGTCTCGAATTTCATTCTAGTTACTAGAGGTTTCATAGGCAATACTGTTTTGAGGAGTCTTTTCCATTTCCATTGTTAATGTCTTAAGACTTGAGTTGCGTTTTATGGCTAGTCGAATAATTTAAATATTCTAAGTTATTTATCTTGAGACTTTTGAGTTAATCTTTGCAAATTGAGGTCATATATTGTTTAGTGAATCTTTCGCTAAGTATTGAGCCAGGCCAAGGGTTCGCTTGGGGACTAGCAATGGTTCTCGAGTGCCAGTTACGTCTAGGGTGTAGGCTCGGAGCGTGACAGAAAATATCCATTGAAATAGTTGTTCAGAAGTAACGAAGTTTTCTAAATTCCAGAAAGTAATAAAGAACAACATTAGATGTTGAAGAAGAGAGCAAAAAGCCTCGAACAACAACACTCCCAAGTAAAGTGGAACATCACGTCCATAGAAGAACATAATTAACTAAATTCAAATGGAGGACTTTTGGATCCTTTCTTATGATCCATCAATCTCTTTTTTATTATAGCATGTTGTATCATGTATATGTCAAAAATGACCCTAAAATTGTTAATATCATAAAGGTTTTTCCTCATTGTCTCAGAATAGTCATAATTGTTGTTGAGGCTTCATATCACCAACACCAACTTATTTGGAATTGAACCATAGTTATTGTTGTGGTTATAGTGTGAAGTTACAAAGAATTAATGTAATAATCAACCAAGCAGTAGGTGGCATCTGAATGGAACTGTTCACAACTGGATATTCTAAGTCAAAATTTTGATACATAACATATTAAAATCTCACAACATAATTTGTGAACACTTGAACTCACAAATATCCACAAATAATAATAAAGACGACCTTACTTTCCTAACAATCAAGAAGCAAAAGGCATGTTGATTAACATATTTTTCAAAAAGATAGTCTGCCCGGTTGTATCCAAGTTTGAAGTTCACAAATTTAATTGAAAAAGTCAAAAGAAAGAGTTATCTCTACAACAAGAATAATCTTTAACAACAATTAATAGCTTACTCTCCGCTAAATATGTATTTTTAGAAGCAATTAGTACTCTCTATAAATGTCCCTGAAGTCTATAACGACATTGAATCTAATAACGATTAATTAATATCGATTGCTCTAGCACTCTTCGTTAATGTTCATATTTATTGCCGATAAAAATTGTTTTTGTTATACTATATTTTGGGCATCTGTTAGTTTCAAGAAAACTTCATATTTATTATGCCCAAAAAGAAGAGAAGAAGAAATATGGCAAAGCAATCAACTTACAAATAAAGAAGTGGACTAATTGTCTCTATACTAATTTTCTAGGAAGAGTGTAGTGACATACAAAATATTTATACCTATGACAAAACAATCAAAATGATATACTAATTGTGGCTAGAGAGAGAGCAATTTTGTGGTTCTTTTAACAAACTTCACCATTGATTCCGTATTAGTTATCACATATTTGTCGTTTTGTGCTATCAAATATAGCACAACCCACAAGCATTTTTTTCAAAAACTATATGAATAAGCATAGAGAAAAGGATAAAAAAAAAATCAATTTGCAATCATCATTGCTAGGATTTTTAACTTTATAGCAAAAAGAAAATGCAATAGTTACATGAATCACTATGACTTACAGTAAAAGATTAAGCTTCATGAAATTGGAGGAAGAAAACTTTGAGGAAAGAAACACACTATATCAGAAGATTAATTATTGTATTTGAATTCGACTTCCCTAAAGCGGAAAAAAAAACCTACAAATAATAAAGATAGAAATAGAAGTTTTGTTTACTAAAAAATCAAATGTTATTCATTCAACCATTCCAGCAGCGCTATGAGTTGTTGACTGAGAGCCGCAAGAGTAATAAGATTGAATTGCCATTGAAATCAATTTTCTTTGTTTATTCTTTCTTCTACTGGTGCCTTGGAATTATGTGTTGGGTTTTAAAAGGCGGGAATGAAAAATAAACTGTTGTGACTTTTACGAAGAGTTCTGACATTTCTAAATAGTTGTGACTTTTCTGTAATGTTGTGCCTTTTAAGAAGGGTTAAATAAGAATCCTGATCACTAAGGGCGCCACATAGGCGGGTCTAAGATTGTCTTATATATATATATATATATATATATATTATTTTAAAAGAACCGATAGACAGTGCCACTTTGTCCATCATTTTTTCTCAAAATATTGATAAAATATTTTTTTTAAATGATGGACAAAGACGATGTTGCTTGTTACTGATAAACGTTCAACAACACCTCATCCAATACTAGGTGTGGGAGATCGTATTCTATTATAAAATGCAACAAAGAGTTGGGGTCGAACCCACGGGGAGCGGTACGTGTTCGAATTCAGTCACGAAGTTACGAATGTAATCTAATTGGTGGTAGGAATAGAAATTGTCGAAAACATGTAGTTAAATTAAAAGCGGTGAAAACAAATGTCAGATGGGGGGATTGGTTTGCAATTAATAGCTAAAACAAGTACGAAAACAGGGGATACAACAATATTAAGAGGAATTGTCGGGATGTGATCGATTATAAACTAATTACGCTATATGGGTAATTGAGATTTAACAATAACTTGCTGAAACATTGTGGGTAGACTAGACTATAAGTGTAATAGTTTTCTCTCGAACAACTATTACGATTCAGACGATTTCTCTCGAACATCGACAAGCTTAACACTACAAAACAGCCCAAAACCTTAATTTATCTACTCTCTCGAGCTAGATAGGTAGGAATGAGCAAAGATTCACTCTCTCGAGCTGAACCCACAAGGACCCACACACTACAATCATCACTTGATCACGTTGGTTTTAGAACCACTCTCTCGAGCAAGCCTAAAACACTAAGCTAGAATTGTATTTGCAACTACAATTCATGAATTACCACTCAGCTATCAATCAAACCCACATTAAAATAACAAATAAATTATTAAACAACAATACCCATAATCAAATTAAGCAAATAATCACATGATCACACCCAAAGAATTGGGGTATTAGCTACACATCATAAAAAGAGAAAAATGATTACCAAACACATTAGCCATGATCTGGGTAAATGTTCTCAAGTCTTTACAATGGTCCAAATTGAATAAATACAAAAACCCACTTAGAAATCCTCAAAGTCTTCAATGGAAACTCAAAAACAAAAAGAAAACTCTAACTCTCATACTTGGGAATCAAAAACACTGAAAAGAACTCTGTGTAACTGGGTGAGAACTCCTCAAATTTCATTTAAAATTCCAATTTATAGTTTCCCAATTTTTGGCCTGAAAGGCCATTGGGCGGAATAAGTCGGGCCTCGTCGAACAGGTCGGTGATCCACCCTTTGCTCCCTTCATACGCCAATTTGTAATGGTCATCAGTCCTCCATGTCCTGCAACTTTGGGCGATCAAAGTTGCCCTCACAGAGTCATTCGATGATGCATAGACTTCCCATTCCTATCGCCAAGTTGGTTCTTCACCAGGGTTGGCACACTGGAACTCTTGGCTAGTTAAAAGAGCCACTCGGCGGTTTGCTGAGTGATCTTGGCGATCACCAGGATTGCTTTTCTTTACTTCTTCAGCTTGTTTGTTCCCTTTTGCCCGATAGTGTCCTTGCCTTGCTCCTTAGCCTTAAATGCTTTAAATCAACACTTTAACATAAGTTTAGAGCATAAATTAGGCATTTGAGGACACTAAAACTATCAAAACAACGCCCTAAATGAGTCAAAATCTCAGACCCATCAACACCCCTAACTTAAACTTTTGCTTGTCCTCAAGTAAAAACTCAAGATCAATCAATTCAACAAGGATGTTTACAAAAAGTGCTGCTTAAGATTCAACATAAATGCACACGCAAGGTCAAACTACACATACAATCCTCAATTGTGCACTCAAAGATTCAAATTGTGACTCACCATTACCAAGTGTACTCAAGTTCACAATGCTTGCTTCAAATGAAGTTCGAGCTCAACAAAGGTACTCAAATGCCCTCACAACAAAGATGATTCCATAATCACACAAAATTTCTCAATAATTTAAAGTACCGAAATCACATACAACTCTCACACTAAAAAATATGAACACATGCATGACTCCACCCATATGTTTGCCCTTATTTTCCAATCAACATTTGTTTCAGCTCCCTCGAGATCACAAAGGCTTTTTAAGGCTTGTAATGAGGCTGAGTGTAAAGGTATGTTCATTTAGTCTTAGTGGCTTCTAGCTTTATGAAATATGGCCTAAAATCACTTTTTCTTCTTCTCTTTCACATTCAAACATGTTCATAATCCACCCCATTATTCAACTAAACATGAATCACCGGATACTCCTTTTTTTTTACTATTTTCACACACTTTATTTCAGAACTTTTGCTCTTTTTCAGTCTTTTTTTTTTTACATAGAGGGGTTCCATCTTTTTCAAAACAATCCATCAAAGGGGGAATTTTTCACACTTCTTGATTTTCCTTCTTTTTCACCACACCTCCAACTTAGGCTTTTGGCCTAAGTTGGCTATTCAAACGAACCAATACTTCATGAAGGTTATGGGTGATGGGCTAAAGAGGTCAAAGTTGTTCAAGTTTCTTAAAAGAAAAGGATAGGCTCAAAAGGTGCCAAGCAGGTTCACACGTCTCACAAGGTTGGCCACAAAGAGGTACATTGTCAAATTTGTTCACTCTTCAAAAATTTTGCCTAAAATCATTTCAATTGCTTTCTTCACTCAATGAATCGGACCAACGGGGCAAATTCTAGGTGTCATGAAACACAATGTTCAAACAAACCTCACCACACAAGGCATTGATACAATTATCAAACAAGACTCCACACTTTCTAGCTAGCGTGCAATGATCATCACAAGAGACTCATTCGACAACCGGCTAGTCACAATGATATGCTAAAAGTTCACATATTGCCTATGTAACTTAGTTTGCCTTATCATAGCCGCACAATCATTTTGTTCAATTAAGAGCATTATTCAAGTCATTGGTATTGACCACAACCGACTCTCAAATTTGCACAAGAACAGCCACAATCACACACTAAAGAGGTGGCAAAAATTTAAAACTTGGTTCAAAACCATTTTCACATCAAAACAATGGGCCACAATTTATCAACGACCACAATTCAACAACCAAGATATATATAATCCAATAATCTCCAATATTCATAAAACACAATCAAAATATAACCAATATTCACAAAACATCCCACAAGAGGTAGGTATGAAAATACCTCACCCCACTAACAAAATATGCAGTTGCCCTCAAATGCAACTAAAGTAGAAACAAACTAAGAAGTAACAGAGAAGGAGATAAGAAAATCACCCTGCCAGGCTATGCCTGGGTGAAGTCTGCATATCAGTCACCCCCTCTGTCAGGGCATCAGTACCCGGTATGTCAGCATCCTTGGCTCCACTGGAGCCCACCATAGATGTGTCCTTAAGTGATGCCTTCCTAGCAGTCTCGAACATGGCACCCTCCAAGTCAACCAAATTATCGTACATTGTCTCCTCACGAACACCAAGTTGCTCCTCATCAGTCTCAGACTCTGACTCACCAGCAACATCAATAGCTCTATTCTCATCTGCGGTAGTAGCCGGAGGCACCTCAGAACAAGCTGGAATATCTATGCTCGAGCCATCTGGGATCTCCACGGTCCCAAATAGTGAAGTAAAATGAAAGGATTTGAAATTTTAAACTGTTTGACCTTTAAAACCTTTCAGTTCGAGCGCCAGTCGGCAGAGTAAGTCGCGCCCGCCGAACCATTCGGCGATGCGCCGAGTGGTATTTTGGCTCGCCCACTTTTACAGAACTCTCAGCAATTTAGGGGTTCAAACAACAGACAAAGTCGGGCTCGCCGACCTATTTAGTGAGTCGCCGACTGAGCTTTTAGCTCGCCGAGTTTTATAGAATTCCCCATCAAGATGGGTGGTCCAAGTTGGGATCGCCGACCTCTTCGACGAGTCACCGACCTCTTCGGCGAGTCACCGACTTGACTTTTGGCTCACCTATTTGCCCATTTTCCAACACTTTTTACTTTTCAACTTGCAAAATCAACACCTGTTATTCAAAAACAAAATTTAAAACATCAAAAACTTGGTTGCCTCCCAAGAAGTGCTTTATTTAATGTCGTGGCTCGATGGAAATACCAATTCAAGCTTCATTTTTGGGGTTGACCGTTGTGTCACTAGGCAGCCCCCTTTTTGGCCTTGGGTTCAAATAAGATGAAATTTGACCCATTTATGTCTCCAATTGTTTAATAGAGACTGAGTGTGAGGTCACCGTCTGATTGAGAGTTGAGACATCCTCTTTCATCTCTTTCAACACTTTATCTGACCATTCAACCTTATTTAGAATGCGTGCAAGCATGTCTTCCATATGAAAGTTCTCCGGGTCAGCTCTTTGCTCTTTAGGATTTTGGCATTCATAAGGTGGGACGTATCTTTGTTTTTCACTATCCCTTTCCTTCCAAGTAGCATTACGGTCACGCCATTCCCTATCACGATCTCTCCATCCATCATCTCTATTCCAACTCGAATTTCCACCCAGTCTTGGATAGTTTGAACGAAACTCCTTGATTTGCAAGGAAGTTCACTTCCTCGTTGTACAGTGCTTCAAATTGTGCTTCTTCAGAGTTTGCTCCACCAACACTTCCCATCACATTTTTCGACAATAGATCATGCTAGATCATTATTTTAGCCTGATCTGCAACTCCTTTTGTTCACCAAGTCAAGACTCATATAGAAGTATTGTAACAATGTATGGTTTGGCAGTCTGTGAGTCGGAAATTGAAGTACCAACTTCTTAAATCTGAGCCACGTCTTATGGATTGGTTCACCTTCCAAGCGTTTGAAACCTTGGATGCTATCTCTTAAGGTCATCATTTTTTACGGGGGAAAGAATCTCACATAGAAGGCAACTATGAGTTCATCCCAACTAGTAATGGAGTTCCTTGGGAGCTCAACTAACCATTTGGTAGCTTCTCCCATCAAAGAGAATGGGAACAACCGGAGATGAACTGATTCTTGTGATATGTTCTTGATTGAGAACGGGCCACATACGTCCACGAAGTTCCGAATATGCTCGTGGGGGTCTTCATGGGCTAGTCCTCTATATAGCCCTTTCATTTGTAGGAGTTGTAGCATTGTGCTAGTGACATGGAAGGCAACATTCCCCTCAATAAGAGGTAGATGTATTGCACCTACACCATCCATTTGGATTGGGTCATTTATATCATTCAGATTTCCTTTATCATTTGGTGGCCCAGTTAACTACCATTACTCTCATTCACGGTCATTTCCTCTATTCAACACAAACACAAACCAAAGTAAGTCGATTCAACTACAACACAAAAAAATCACAATTCAACTTTAATAATAGAATTCTAAACAATACCACTCCCCGGCAGCGACGCCATTTTTTATAAACACTCAACCACACCTCATCCAATACTAGGTGTGGGTGATCATAATCTAGTATAAAACCCAACAAAGAGTTGGGGTCGAACCCACAGGGAGCGGTACATATTTGAATTCAGTCACGAAGTTATGAATGTAATCTAATTGGTGGTAGGAATAGAAATTATCGAAAACATTTAGTTAAATTAAAAGGGGTGACAACAAATGTCAGATGGGGAAATTGGTTTGCAATTAACAGCTAAAACATGTACATAAACAGGGAATACAACAATATTAAGAGGAATTCTCGAGATGTGATCGATTATAAATTAATTATGTGATATGGGTAAATGAGATTTAAAAATTACGTGCTGAAACATTGTGGTGCAATAGTTTTCTCTCGAACATCGACAAGCTTAACACTACAAAACAGTTCAAAACCTTAATTTATCTATTCTCTCGAGCTAGATAGGTAGGAATGAGCCAAGATTCACTCTCTCGAGCTGAACCCACAAGGACCCACTCACTAAAATCATCAATTGATCACCTTGGCTTTAGAACCTCTCTCTTAAGCAAGCCCAAAACACTAAGCTATAATTGTATTTGCAACTACAATGCATGAATTACTACTCAGCTATCAATCAAACCCACATTAAAATAGCAAATAAATCATTAAACAACAATACCCATAAGAAAATTAAGCAAATAATCATATGATCATACCCCAAGAATTAGGGTTTTAGCTACACATCATAAAAAGAGAAAAACGATTACCAAATACATTAGCCATGATCTGGGTAAAGGTTCTCAAGTCTTGAGAATGGTCCAAATTGAATAAATTCAAAAACCCACTTAGAAATCCTTAAAGTCTTCAATAGAAACACAAAAACTAAGAGAAAACTCTAACTCTCAAACTTGGGACTCAAAAAGTCTAAAAAGAACTGTGTGTAACTAGGTGAGAACTCCTCAAATTTCATTTAAAATTCCAATTTATAGTTGCCCAATTTTTGGCCTGAAAGGCCATTGGGTGGAATAAGTCGGGCCTCGCCGAACAGGTCAGCGAGCCACCCTTTGCTCTCTTTCATCGCCAATTTGCAATGGTCATCAGTCCTCCAGGTCCTGTAACTTTGGGCGATCAAAGTTACCCTCATGGAGTCATTCGGCGATGCGCCGACTGCCTATTATTGTCGCCAAGTTGGTTCTTCACCAGGGCTGGCATGCTGGAAATTTAGGCGAGCTAAAAGAGACACTCGGCGGTTCGCCGAGTGGTTTTTGCGATCACCAGGATCGTTTTTATTCACTTCTTCAACTTGTTTGTTCCTTTTTGCCTGATAGTGTCCTTGCCTTGCTCCTTAGCCTTAAATACTGAAAATCAACACTTTATGTCACGACCCAGAAGTACCCCCTAGATGTAACACGACGTACTCGACCCCAAAGGGGTCTCATACAAGCCCTTAGCATATCATGACATAAAATAAATAGAAATGATGTGGAATTTTAAACTTTTTACATTCAAAGTCTTTTCATAAAAATTAAATGGAAGTCTAGACATTGTCTCATTAACCATATAATGCAAATCGAGTATAAATAAGGGTCAACCCTTTACAACATAGTCTCAAAAGAGAATGTAAGAAAGACACTAGAAATGAACAACTTTCGTCCTCGAACTATGAGGACTAACCAAAAGCGTGGAGAGAATCAATCCAAGATTTGAACAATAGAAGAAGCACACCTCAACGACCGGGACCTACACTTATAGATAATGTAGAAATATGGGTTAGTACAAAAATGCACTAAGTATGATAGCATGCATAAAAATCCTAAAACATAAAACAAGAGACATTTTAGTAGAAACCATGCTATATGCCAATTTTGAACATCATCTTTGAAATAGTTGGAAAATGTAACTCTTAAGACAACGCATGTACAATTCATTATAACATAAAGGATATCAACATAATCATAAGCATAGCCTCCAACATAAACATAATGCATACCCCAATCATCATAAGACATAGTTCACATACATAGTTAAATACCAAGATCATCTCATCATAATAGAGCCATCACATAAGTAACCCTAAGTTATACTTGTGCAATACATAGATAAGATCCCATAATCCCATATACACTAAGTATTACTTTTAGGCCACCATGCTCATACTTATCATGCTTTGATCTCATCAGTAGTTAATACTCATAGACAAGGAGACATTCATGTTCATGTCTTATAAAAAGGAAAGCTACTCTTAGCAACAATCCATATAATACATACATAAATTCATATATCTTCATAGCATAAGGAAACCACACCATAACCCCTTTCAAAGCCTACTTGTGCAATGCATGAATGAAGTCCCATACCCCCCACTCGCACTAAGTAGAACCTCTTGAGGAACCATAGTACATAACTCATGTTCTTCTTCATAGTTAATATTCTTGTTCATGGAGGGAAATAGTATTAACCGACATAGACCATGTGAGCTACATGGAATCCGGTGTACTGCCCCATACCGAAAAGAGGTGTCCTACTTGCCTAAGGTAGAACTGAAGTTTTTTAACTTAAGTGGATCCACTAGCTAAAGACTTATGTGGGAACATAGTTATGGGATAAGGAGATTGCTACTAGAAACTTGGACTAACTAAGGTAAAAGGTTTCCATCTCATGAGATAACTGTTTTGGGAACCCGAACTATCTGGCGTAAAAGGAACCCATTTAGAAAGTCGAACTAACTGACTTAAAAGCTTTCATTTGGGAACCCAAACTAGCTGGCGTAAAACCTTCAATCTCATATTCATATCCACTCGGTGCTAGGCATAATTCCCTTTAAGTTCATGTTAAGTTTTGACTTAATTTCATGTTTATGGAAGAATGCACTAACAATCAATCCAACATGATATCATGACATAGCTCATAGATTCAATACATGAGATTGGATTTTCAACCTTAGAATCATTAATATGTGAGTAAACCTTTCACATCATGTTCATGAGAACAGCCTTTAAATCAACACAACAAAATCATCATAGTCATAGACATTTTATGCATAGTCATTCATAAGGATATAGGGGAGAATGACCTTTCAACAATACCACAATTACACCATAGTCGTAGGATCTTCACTCTCAAGGTGAATCCTAAAGCACATGCACAATTCTCATATTCATGTACAATTCTGATAATTTACCCTTCAAGGACCATGAATCACATTTAATCCAAACATCTAGAATTTCTACATTAGATATGGATAATAACATGATTCAATTAACTCAATCAATTTAAGCATAATCTAATCACATGCTTCTATAATCAATCAACCCACATCACAATCATGCATAATTCTCATATCTTGCATCCAAGGATCATAGATCACATCAAACCACCACATCTAGCATTCACTACATTAGACATGGATATAATCACAATTCAAGTTATTTAGCTACTACATGCATAACCTCGTGTACTCATGTTATAGGTCATGTGGGTCAAGTACTTTCACAATAATGCCATATACAATTAAACATACATAATAGCTTCCCTCTTAAAGCCTTAACATCCTTAGCTCATTCATATTAGATTTTACCCTTAGAGCCCTAGAAGCCATATTCATACTTCAAGACTTACCCTCAAGCAATACCTCACATGATCATGATGTATACCTAATTCTCAAGGTAATTGTAGCCACATGCTTCATTCTTAACCAAATACAGTCATATAGCATCATATAAACTCAATCCCAATACTACTCAACCACGGTCAATAATATAAGCACATCTAGTTAATTCATGTCTAGAAGCTTTACTTTTAAGCAATTCATATCTAGGTGCTCTAATCTCAAGCAATTAATAAAGAAGTTCATCAATCTTAGAAGGTCACATCTAAGCCCTCAATCCTCTCTTTCATGGCATAACACTAACCATATCAATTTCACCCTAGAATCTTAGGTTAATCAAGAATACATGTCTAATCATACTAAAATCATGTAATTACACCATAAACAACCACTATCCATTAAATGGATCAACATACAATAATAATCACACTTTAAGATCCAATTTGGGAAAAATATGGAATACATGGATTCTTGAAGAATTTGTCTTAAAACAGTAAAAATTCATCAATTTGATCATAATATAAGACAATTAAATCATTGAAATCATTTTTGAAAGGGAATCCATGACTTGAAGTGAAACCCTAGCTTTTAGGGGAGATTGTAAGCTTTGAAATCTAGTTTTGGAGGGACACTATGGGTGAAAGACACCCATAGATGAAAAGCTACCATACCTTATGAAGATTCCCCACCAAATTGAGTAGGAAATATGAGTCCTTGAACCCTAGACTTTGACTTCTTCTTTTTCTCCAATGGAGGTTTTAGTGAGAGAAATATTTGGGAGAAAGTTGGTTATGATTTGGGTCTTGTGATTTTATGAGGTATGTGAGGTGGTTAAAGTCTTAAAAGTACTTATATAAGTCTATTAAATCAATATAAAATGACCTCACTTCAAACTAACCTCAAAAGGAATTACCTAAATTGCCCCTCCCGTGGTCGTGACTAAGGCAGAATTGCAGGCATGACCTACGCCTGGGACCTACGGTCCGTAGGTGAGCCTAATGGCCGTTCTGCATATCCGTAGGTCATGACCTACAGCTCTTAACTTGGGGTCTTGACCCACGACCAAGTGCTACAGGGCGTGGATGGACCTACGCCCAGTAGGTCCCATCCGTAGCTCACTAAATTGGTATTGTTGGGCAGTTTTGGGGTTAGGCTTTAGGGTCCTCCTCAAGGACCCTTGATTGGTCCTTGGGGGGTCGTACCTTGACGTTTAATCCCTATACCCCTCATCTTAAGTTCGGGAAGCCATTCTACAATTCTAAACCACACATCAAACTCAAAAACTCTCACGT
>JAJOOS010002552.1:0-19661 GCA_029582725.1 Solanum chiquidenum
CATAACTCCCTCATCCTAACTCGGAATGAGGTGAAACCAAGTGCGTTGGAAAGCTAACTCAAAGAGATTTAATTTAATAGGTTGTGGCCCTTCCAGTTCCTTGTGTGCTAAGAGATATGCCCCTTTAAAGTTGACCCTCCAAATTGCATTTTTTGCAATTTTCGAATTTTGATACGGTTGCTCTAAAATTCGGGTTAGACCCATTTCCCACTCAATTTGACCCCATGAATAAGAATATGAAGTCGAATTTCCAAAATCATGCACGGATTTTGAGATATATGGAAATTACAATTATAGGTGTTTCCGAAGCACATTTTCGGGCATTTTTGGGGTCGTTTCACTATCTTAGAGAAACAAGTAGCACCCTGAAACTGATCGAATGGATCATCAATTCTCGGAAGAGGATACTTATTCTTGATGGTAACCTTGTTCAACTAACGTTAATCTATACACATCCTAAGGGAAATATCTTTCTTTCTCACAAATGGGACCACAGTTCCCCAAGGTGAGATACTTGGTCGAATGAAACCTTCTCTAAAAGATCTTTCAACTGCTCTTTTAACTCTTTTAACTCTGCTAGTGCCATGCTATATGGCGGAATAGAGATAGGACGAGTATCAGGAATAATATCTATATCGAAGTCTATTTCTCTCTCAGGAGGGACTCCGGGAAGATCATCTGGAAATACTTCTGGAAACTCTTTTACTACTAAAACTGACTGAATAGGAGATATCTCAACACTAGAGTCATTAAATCGGACTAAGTGATAGACACATCCCTTGGAAACTAACTTTCTCTCCTTAAGGTACGAAATAAAAGGACCCTTAGGCACTGTTGAACTGCTCTTCAACTCTATTACTGGTTCACTGGAAACTGGAACTAGACTACTCGAGTTCTACAATCTATTGATGCATAACATGCATGAAACCAATCCATACCTAGAATGACATCAAAATCTACCATGTCTAATTCAACTAAATCAGCCATGGTACTCTTGTGATTGACAGAAATGGAACAATCACGATAGACTCTTTATGCTAGAATAGACTCACCATCAAGTGTAGAAACACTGAAGGGCTCAACAAGTTGCTCAGGAAGAACATCAAATTTGAAGACTTGGATCATACTAGTGACAACATCTGGCGAATCCTCTTGCTCTCGGCGACAAGCGATAGCATAAAGACCGTTTTTGCCTGCCCTTGAAGTAGCTCATCTAGATTTAGCTCTATCTGGTGGAGCAACAGAAGAAGACTAGGCTCTATTGCCCCCATTACCATTACTCTGTCTGCTCTTAGGACACTCTCTCATAAAATGACCATTCTGACCACACTTGAAGCAACTGGTGGAGCCATCACGACACACCCCTGAGTGGCTCCTACTACACTTAGCACATGCATGAGTCTTAGTACCCTCTTGTAATAGGCCAAAATCTATGGAAAGAGATATTCTTGATCTTTTGCTTCAATTGAAGAAGGAGCAATCAACTCCAATTGATCTCACTTTGGATGATATCAAAGGAATACTCATGGTAATTTCTCATGTCTTGAACCAACCTACTTCTATATACATCTTGAATATACATATATATATATATATATATATATATAACATATGTACTTCTGGATACATATAAATAAAAGTGAAAATGGACGAGTTATTCAAATTTGGCTGGGTCAACTTGGGTTATTGATCCAACCCATTCAAAATTTTCTTCAGTTGAATGAGTTGGGTAAAAATATGTCAAATAACGGGTCATAATTTATTACGGTCCAACATGACAACCTCCCACCCTTTTGTACATTGCATTTCTAAAGAAAAAAAACTGAAAGCTAACTTACCATTCCTAAATTGTTTGGTTAAATTCTTCCAAATTTATGTAGAATGTGTTCGTTGCTTGATCGGACACTAGTGCGGCTGCGGTAGAATGGGCAATGACAGCCTTAATAAATAATCCAAAAATCATGAAGAAAGTCCAAGAAGAAATCAGAAAAACAATTGGGACCAAAGGTATTGTGAATGAAGATGATATTCAAAATATGTCTTATTCAAAGCAGTAATAAAAGAGACATTTAGATTATATCCACCAGCTCCACTCCTAATACCAAGAGAAAAAAAAATCTACACTAGAAGGGTATGAAATTCAGCCAGGAACTATAATTCATGTTAATTCATGGGCAGTTACGCGAGAGTCCGAAATATGGGAGAATCCAGAAGAATTTTTACCTGATAGATTTTTCGATAGTGATATCGATTTCAAAGGCCAATATTTTGAGTTTATTCTACTTGGAGCAGGACGGAGAGGTTTTCGTGGGATTACACTTGGGGTTGCATCCATTATCAAACCTTCTTTATGCATTTGATTGGGAATTACCTTAAGGAATAAAAAAAGAGGACATTGACTCATATGTTAAGCCTGGAACCACTATGCATAGGAAAAATGATCTTTGTCTTATCGCTAAAAATTATTTCTACATAATTTAGGGTGAGTTCTTTGAAGTAGCTTACTTTTGACTCGAATTATGTATATATATATATATTGAATAGATTCTACCCTTTTGCCTCTTTTGGTATATAAGAACTTTCTTTTTAGTTCTCCACTACTGCTTTGTTTATTTGACACTATTCAATTAGAATCCCTTTAAAACATTGATTAATCCCTATTGATATGTTATTTGATTATTCTCATTAGTTAATTTATTTTCAATTATTCTGCTCGCATAGAATCCAAATCATATCAACATTTAACTTTCAATAAATTGAAATGCAACTTTAATTTGATCCATGTGCTCGTGAATCTTTTCAAATTTAATGAATTATATACCATCACATCATTTAATTATCTATATTTTATATTAAGTTTGTGTTGTTAGAGCATAGTGAAAGAAAATATAATTCTAAAAAACAGTCACTAGTCAATTAATTAAAAATAAAATATATTTAATCATATCTTACAAGTATCAAGAGATAGAAGTTATCTATAATTGAGAATTAGGTGTGCCATTTTCCTCTACAATATATTAATTTATTAATTCACCCTATTTAATACATAATATAGCTTTAATTATGGGACAACATATTTTTTCTATGTCAGGCTTCATGACTTAAATGTACATTAATTTATTTATTTATGAAGATTTCTTGTTGCAACCAGCTTAAAAAAGATCAAGGAAAACGATAAAAATTGTTTTGTTTACTGATAGGTATTGCCATTATTCCACCACTAATATTTGGTCCGTTTTCATGACTTTCATATTTTCCATTTTATAAGTATATAATATTCTATAAGAGTGAGATCCCTTCCAATAAGTTTAATTAGTCCTGTATTATTCAATGGATAACTAAGATTATGTCACATCATTTATATAAAATCAATGGCTGCTATTTATTTGATAGTACTAAAATACAAATAATAATTCACTATCAGTTTCTCCTTTCAACCTCACTCCATTGTTGCCACTTGTCACCATACATCGTATTCGCATCTTTGGTATTCTATTTAGAATTTAGATATTCGAATTAAGGGTGTGTTTAGTATGAATGTTTTCCAATTTTCTCATGTTTAGTTGGGTAAAATATTTTAGAAAATGTTTTTCAAATCAACCATTTCCCTCAAATTTAAGGAAAATGACTTTCCTTCAAAAATAGGGAAAACATTTTCCAAAACTTTCCTCCAACTTCAAAATACAATTTTTTTGTTGAAAAAATAAATTTAAAGCTTATTTTTTAAAAATAGTTTTCAACTTCATTTTTTTACCCGACCCCTCCTCCCGCCAACCCTCTACCCCCCCCCCCCCACACATCAACCCCCCTTTCCTCCAAAACAAAATTAAGTTTGTTTTTAAAAAATATTTTTAATTTCAATTTTTTTATTTTTTTACCCCATCTCACCCCAACACCCCGCCAGCCCCACCCTCACCACCCCATCCTCCCCCCAAAAAAAATTCAAGTTTATTTTTAAAAAATATTTTAAATTTTCATTGAAAAAAATTATTTTCTACTCTCTAGTAAAAATAAAAGATATTTTCTCAAAAATATTTTTCATTCATAAATCAAACACCAAAAAATCTTTTCCGGAAAGTATTTTCTACTCACAAACTAAACATGAAAAAATAAGTCAAAAATCTACTTGTTTTCCAGGAAAACATTTTCTAGGAAAATATTTTCTTCCATACCAAACACACCCTAAGTTTTGTTTCAACTGAACACTTCAATTTCTAATAATGAATTTCAATCATACACTTCCAATTTAAATTTTGAATCTCTTTTACATGTGTTTTTTTGTCTAATTGTTGTTTTTCTTTTTTTGTATTTCAGATTTATCCACTAGGTCAGTCACTCGTCTCTTAGATAGTTAACTAACCACATACAATATGTTTTTTCCTTTAATCCTACGCATTCACCTTAATAAATTATAAAACTTCAGACATTTTCTACTTGAATTGTTGATGTATTTAATTAAAGAAAGTGACATATTTTATGTGATTAACTTAACTACCTAATAGACGAATAAAAACACGCATACACGTTCTTTCAAATTTGAATCCAAAATATCTAATTATAATACTTTATCAAGGATTAGAACTTAGAAGGGCTTGATTGGAACAAAGGTTAGTTGAAGTGTCTAAACTAAATACTCTGACAAGTAAAAGAGGCTGATTATATATAAAGTTTTTCTATTTACTTACCAAATACTAAAAAATAAGTAAAAAAATATTTATTTATTAAAAAAAAAAGAAAATATTTCTCTTCCTATCAAGCACATGGGTGTGTTTGGTATGGAGATAAATATTTTTAAATATTTTTTACATTTTGTTGGTCCAAATATTTTGAATATTTTCTCTAGAAAAATAGGTTCCCGAAAAATGAGAAAAATGACGTCCTAAACCAAACTAGGAAAAACAAGTTACATAATTAAGTGACATTGCATGCAACTTCATTATCTCTTCTCCACCACCCAACGCCCCCACCCCCACCCCCACCCCCTTCCCCTTGACCATCTCAACCCCAGCCGCCACCCTCGAACCCTCACATCCCACACCCATAGTATTTTGTTAGATAAAATATAAGTACTCTTGAGATGATATCTTTTGTTTACCTACCAAACATTAGAAAATAGTAAGAGGCCCACATATTTTTTAAGAAAATAATTTTCTCCGTACCAAACACACTCTTATAGTTACTACTTCCTCCGTTTCAATCCGTTTGACCTATATTGACTTAGCAAAAAGTTTAAGAAAATAAAAGAGAATTTTAAATCTTGTGATTTGAAATTAATGATATAACAAATACACCAAAGTGTCCTTTAATCTTGTGGTCTTAACATGTCATGTGAGAAGTTGAAATTAAATAATTGCTAAAAAGAAAAAAAAAAGGTCATTCTTTTTTAACAGACTAAAAAGAAAAGTAGGTCAAACAAATTGAAGCGGATCAGAAAATATATTTTAATCTAAAATTCTCTTAATTATGTTATCATTGATCAGAAGTCATATACACTCCTTATCTTTAATAAAAAAAAAGGAGGAAAAGTCTAACCCATTCTATATGTAGGCCATTTCAAGTGACTTGCATTATTTGTGTAGGTGGACAACAAAATGATTATCTTTCTACTCTTTGTAGCCTTTCCAATTTTGCTTATTTTTCTCCTTTATAAAGACAAAAAAAGTGGGAAAACAAATCTTCCACAAGGTCCTATAGGCCTCCCATTCATTGGAAATTTGCATCAATTTGCATCAATTTGATAGTTTAACCCCTCATATCTATTTTTGGAAACTTTTCAAGAAATATGGAATAATCTTCTCATTGAAATTTGGTTCTACTCCATTCATTGTAGTTTCTTCAGCAAAATTAGCAAAACAAGTGTTGAAGACACAAGATCTAGTATTTTGTAGTAGACCTTCTCATCTTGGCCAACAAAAAATGCCTTACAATGGTCGTGTAACGACCTGTTCCCGTCGTTATATAAAAACCAACGGGGAAATTTTTTGGGCCGTAAAACTTTTTTGTTGTAACTGAAATTTTCCAACCTAGTCCAGATTTGGATGAAATCAGAGTCAGTGAATTCTAGAGAAATCTGGTAACAAATGGGTGATCTAATTATGATTTTGATCACATGAGTAGATAGCTAAGATGTTAAGGAACCCGTACGACTTTATGGAATTGAATTCAAGTGAGTAGAACTCCCGAAACTGATTTTGGCGTGAACGGATAGTTTATGAGTGTCATTGGTTGAAGGTGTATTGTGAAATGGGGGTTTGGAATTCTTAAATTTTCTCACTGTTTTCGTGCAAGCCGCTAAGGCAAGATTTTTCCGCCAAGGCGGGGCTGCTGTAGAGGGGTGAGGACCGCTACGGCGGGACAGACGCGACTTACATCGAAAATAAATCCCAAAAATGTTTTATTATACACATATCGACTTTGAGAGCTAAGGAACGACCCAGGAGAGTTCTTGGCGAGTTTTCACCATTCTTAAGGCTAAAGGTAAGGTTTTAACTTCCTGAATCCATTTTTCGATCCGTAGAACGTAAACTAGTGGGTAATTATCGATGGAGGAGGGTTTTGATATGGAAATTATGGTGGAAAAAGCCCTAATATGGGTATGGGGATCAAGGGTTTGACCTAGGATTGATATAATTGTTTATAATACAGGTAATTAGGTGTTGTTTATTGATCCTCACATTATTATGATTGTTTGTAGACCAAGAACAAGCGGAAAGAATTCAGAAAGAGAAGAATCAAGTTTTTTTAGGGGATTCAAGCTTGTTTCGAGGTAGGTGATGGTTGTGATTTCATGTTGTGTGATATATGTTTGTTCTTGCTTCATTATGATACATGTATGTATGCGAATGTTGCGTTATTGATCACACTAATCGTAAATGAGGATAGATGAATAATTGAATCCTATGAATCATGAGTTGAATGTATGATTATGAGAATGTACTTTGTGATTGTGATTGTGGCTTGTTGAATGGATCGGGTGTTGCATTTCGACACACTAACTGGGATCGGTTGCCACATACCGGCATAATATTGGAACGAGTGTCACAATCTGACACGCTAACTTGGAACGGGTACCACATACCGGTACACTAACAGTTTGGGTGTGGGTTCCATGAGAGAACTATTGACTTGACATAACTGTATATCATGAGAATTGTGAAACTATTTGTTGTTCGTAAATGATGTTGATATTGTATATGTTCGGTGTATGCATGTTATTATTGTGTTGTAATGGCTTATGTGTGTTGCACTTACGGGGATAGCCACGTGATCCTACCAGTACATTGTGGTTGTGTACTAATACTTCATTTTCTCTTTCCTTGTTGAGTACATGGCATCTTCAGGCGACTGTTAACAGACCTCGTTTAGAAGATCAGTGATCGTTTCAAATTCAAGAGTGAGCCAGTTCTTCCGGGCTGCCATGAGTTCTCTTTTCTGCCTATGTCCACATTTCAGACTTAGACTAGTAGTTTAGTTAGTCTTATGTTTAGTTTGGGGTTGTACCCATTTTCTTACACTTGTTGAACTTTAGATGTTTTGGTACATTGACCTTCAGGTTCTAGACGTTATCCGCAATGTTAGTTTATGGTTGTTAGACTTTTGGAGTTTATGGGAACTTTATATTTTCTTTAGCATTTAAACCTACTTCTGTATCTTTAAATGCCTTAGTTTTTGGTTGAGTTTGTTAGTTTGGGTTGTAGTAATGGTTCTCCCACCGGAGGGTTATTGTGGGTTCCACTCACGACAGTCTGGGTCGTGACAAAGTTGATATCAGAGCCTAGGTTCGTTGATCTGAATGTACAAAAATGAGTCTAGTAGAGTCTTGCGGAATGGTACAGAGACGTCTGTACTTATCTTCGAGAGGCTATAGGACTTTAGGAAATCTCTCTGTTTTCTCTTGTCTCCTTTCGTGCTATAACGTGATTCCAATTGGTATCTGGCAATATTAATTGGTATCTAATCTCCTTCACTCTTCTGTCTGCAGATGGTTAACACTAGGTTCAACGGCGTCAGACTCGTAGCTCCCGTCAACGCACCAGCTGAGGAATCCGCAGTGAGAGGTCGCGGTCGAGGCAGGGGTAGAGGAAGAGCTAGGGGTAGAGGTCGAGGAAGGGTAGAGCCTACTAGGGATGGAGCATCGGTTGAAAATGCTCCCAGAAATGACGCCCCTCCTACGCATCATGAAGAGGTAGAACAGAATGTAGAGGTTAAGGAGGAGGAGAATGTTGGACAAGAGGAAGAGGTGCATGCTGAGACTACATGTATTACTCCTTTAGACCCAGTGTTAGCTCAACAAATTATGTTGTTCCTGAAAACATTGGTTGGTCCTGGAGTGCTTCCCTCTGTTCAAGTAACTCAAGATCTCGCCAATCGTCCTCTTGTGTTCACAATCCCCAGGTGGGTGGAACTGTAGGTAATGATGCTCCGTCCTTTGTTGGGTCCTATTATGACTGGTAATAACCATGAGATGTTGACTAAGTTCTTGAAATTGAAACCGCATGTGTTCCATGGTTCTTAGAGTGAGGACGCCTATGAGTTCATCCTAGATTGCTATGAGAGGCTTCATAAGTTGGGGGAATTGTCCATCAACATGAAGTTGAGTTTGTGACTTTAGTTTCAAGGTGAGGCTAAGCAGTGGTGGAGAGCTTATGTGGAATGCAAATCTTCAGTTTTACCCCCACTCACTTGGACCCAGTTTCATGCTCTGTTCTTGGAGAAGTATGTGCCCCGGACTTTGAGAGATCGTAAGAAGAATGAGTTCATGGCTTTGGAGCAAGGTGGTATGTATGTGACTGCTTATGAGGCCAAGTTCCATGCTTTGTCTAGATATGCTACGCAATTGGTGACTATTGAGGAAGAGAGGATCCGCCTATTTGTTAAGGGACTAAATTCAGAATTGCAGGTATTGTCTGTTCATATGACCTCTGCAGGAAAAATCTATAATGAGGTAACACATTTTGTTAAGAAAGTGGAGGGGGTAAGGCGAGACGGTCATGCTAAGGCATTGGCTAAGAAAGCCAAGAATTTAGGTAACTTTCAAGGTTCTTACTCCAGAGGTTCAGGGAGGCCAACACTCGCAGACCGACCAATTCAATCTGCTATCCTCGCGTCTACATGTAATTACTCGAGAACTCCACCTCTTAATTTGATTTAGAATAGCCAGAGAGCCGCACCTTTGGCGGGCAGCAGACTATCTTTCGATCATACTTGCTATAACTGTGGAGAATCTGGGCATATGAGGAGAGATTGTCCCCACCTGTGTATGATGGATTCCATGCAGCAGCAGACTAGAGTAGTGGTACCTGTGGGAAATGGTAATAATGGTGTCACGACCCAAGGCTAGCCCCTAGACGTGACACATTGTACTTGATCCCAAAGGGTTCTCATACAAGCCTCTAGATAGTCATGTATACTACTTGAATACAAGGAAAATCATTCATAACAACTATCCATTCAATACACATGCATACATTTGAATCTCACCATGATATAAAGGAACCATCCTACAAGATCCTACTAAGTCTACTTGTGCAATGTGGGAGTGAAGTTCCATACCCCCACTCCTACTAAGTAAACTTACTAAGAAGTCATAGTATAGTTCATGTCTCATTCATTATATTCATTATATAGGAAAAAGTTTCCATAACCGACATAGACCATGTGAGCTACATGGAATCCGGTGTCGTGTAACCCCACACCGAAAGAAGGTGTCCTACTTGCCTAAGGTAGAACTAACTATATAGCTATAAGATGGATCCACTAGCTAAAGACCTATGTGGGCACATAGTTATGGGATAGGGAGATTGCTTCTAGAAACCCGACCTCTTGCATTGACGGAGGAGCTTCCATCTCATGAGTTCACTTAGATGACCCAACCTCTTGCATTGGCGGAAGGGCCTTTACCTCATTGACCATATCCACTCGGTGCTAAGCATTATTTCCCAAATTATACATTATTAGTCTTTGAATTGTATTTACATGTGTGAGGGAATACTTTATCCTTCATTCAATACAATTCATCAAAATAGCTCATAGATTCATTAAAGGTGAGAATGTACTTTCAACCTTAGAATCAACATTAGTATGTGAGTTTAACTTTCACACCAAGATCATGTGTTCTCGTGAGAATGGACTTTCAATCAACGCAATAGGACCATCATGGCCATGTATATTTCATGCATAACAATCTGTAAAGGTGCATATGAGAACTATACTTTCAATTAACATCATTGATACATCATAATCATGTTTATGCATGGAGTGTGTGTGTAATTGTCCTTGCAATGACACAATCAACAACATTATCATCCTAGACACTTCATTTATAATTAAGTGCAAAGGTAAGGGAAGATCAACCTTTCAACAATACCATACTTTACACATTAGTCATAGGAGATTTACTTTCTAAATGAATCAATAGTTTATACACATCTTGCATCCATATGCACAAACCCTAGCAATTTACCCCTTTTCAAGGTCATGAATCATGTCTCACAATTACACCTAAATATACTACAATAGGCATGAATAAAACAAGATTCAATAACTAAATTCACATAGAAACAACTCATAGTAATCATCTTGCATCAATACAACCATCACAATACTTGAAATTAGGGTCATGGGGGTGTACATGGGTTCAAGGGGAATTTTACAATGAAAATTACCATTAAACATAAAATCATCCATAGTATAATGCGATCAACATAATAAAATCATTTTTAGGAAGAACCCGTGGCTAGAATAGAAACCCTAGTTTTTGAACAATATATCAATTTCGAAATTAGAGTTTGAAGTGCTTTATGGAGAAAAGTGTTCCATGAATCAAGGTCCCCATACCTTAATTGAAGCTTTGCCCACGATTTGGAGTTGAGAAGATTGATTCTTGAGCCCTAACCTTCAAGTTCTTGGTGTTCTTCAATGGAGGAACTTCTAGAGAGAGAAATATTGAGAGGAGATGGGTCTTCTTTTAATATTTCTTAAAAGTAACTAAATTCCAAGGTTTTCAAGTCTAAAAAGGTTATTTAGTCACTAGGAAAGGAATAAAATAATAAGGACTAAACTTTGGAAAAGAATTAAGGACCCTTAACATTTGAACTTAAATTTTCCCCCCTTTCATGGCTTTGCTCGCCCAATGGACCCTCTTGGCTCGCCAAGGGCACTAGGCGACTTGCCAAGCGAACCCTTGGCTCACCCAACTTTCCAGTGAGCTCCAAAAATGGGCAGCTCACTAAGCGATCTAGAGGGACCAATGGGCGACTCACCAAGCTGGTTGGCGAGCTAAGGCTTAGTTCGCCCTTTGTTCCAGACCATAGGCTAGGAGGGACAGCCCACTAGGCGACCCAAGTGCACTTTGGCACATCGCCTGGTGGCTTGGGCGACCATGCTGCCAATCACCAACCTATCCAAAGAGAAACAAGTCCTCTTTCACCCTTTCTTGATAGTTTAGGTCCTTACCTTCATTCCTAGATGTTTACCTCCCTCATTTAGCTTTAGTTTGGTCTTATACATCTACGAAAGTTACATCAACCCTCACATTAGCTCTAATTCAACCTAGACACCAACTTGAAGTTATACCAACCCATGTGATGAGGCTCTAGTTTAGCCTATTGATTATTTTTTGTGTTATTACAATATCCCCCCCTAGGAACATTCATCGTCGAATGACACTTTAAACATCTTAAGGGATTAACAACTCAAGACTAGCAGCCTATCCTATGTGCAATCATAACAAAATGCAAACTTCATAGAAGGAAACATCAACTCCATCTTCAAGACATAAACAATGCAATTACAAGGAAGTAGGAACTTCATCCACAACCCAACATGCACACAAATTCATCATTTCATATCATTTTAGGAGGAACTACCTTCTCCAACTTAAACAAGCTCAACACAATCAATAAAGAGCCATTAAACCATATCATCATAAGTATAGCCAAACATGTCCATTATTTCACCTCATGAAGTCAAATATGCAATTATCATACTAAAGTGCAAACCAACATGAGGAACATATAATTCATGAAAACTCAATATATGATAAACGTGAATTCTCACAAGAACATGCACATCATAAGGAAATCATAAAGAAAACTCATAGCACAAATGATTTCCAAAACACCAAACTCAAGAAACTATTTACCTCAAGTAAGGATACGAGTAGAAAGAAAAGGATGAGGATAGTGGGACTTCATGTCAGCCTCGGCCTCCCATGTAGCACACTCAACTAAGTTATTCCTCCATAAGACCTTAACGAAAACTACCTATTTGTTCCTTAACTTCTTAACTTGCCGGTCCAATATCTCAACCGGAACCTCTTCATAGGAAAGGTTCTCATAAACTCCTAAACCCTCTAAAGGAAGTATGGGTACCGGATCACCAATGCACTTCTTAAGCATCGAAACATGACACACCGGGTGAACCAGAGCCAACTCACTTGGCAAGTCCAATTCATATGCAACTTTCCCAACACATTTCAAGATTTGATATGGGCCCACATATCGGGGACTAAGTTTCCCCTTCTTTTCAAACCTCATCACACCTTTGATAGGTGAGATTTTCAAGTACATCCAATCACCAACCTCAAATTCAAGATCCCTTCTTCTATTGTCGGCATATGACTTTTGCCGACTTTGGGCCGTCTTCAACCTCTCTCTAATCAGTCAAACTTTTTCAATGGCATCATAAACTAGTTCGGGACCAATTAGAACAAACTCACCTACTTCAAACCACCCAATTAGAGATCAACACTTTCTACCATAGAGTGCTTCAAACGGAGCCATGGCAATGGTGGAGTGGTAACTATTGTTGTAGGCAAATTCTATTAAGGGAAGATGATCGTCCCAATTACCCTTGAAATCAATCACACACGCCCTCAACATGTCCTCTAAGGTTTGAATGGTGCGTTCGGCTTGACCATCCGTTTGAGGGTGGAAAGCGGTACTAAGTTTAATATTGGTACCAAGTCCTTGTTGAGACACCTTCCAAAAATGCGAAGTAAATTGAGCACCCCAGTCTGATATGATGGACAAAGGAACCCCTTGCAACTTCACTACCTCCTTGATATACAATTTAGCATAATCTTCCGCTGAAAAGGTAACCTTAAAGGGAATAAAGTTAGTAGACTTGGTCAACCTATCAACAATGACCCATATAGAATTATGTTGCCTTCGAGTACGAGGCAACCCCACAACAAAATCCATATTCACATCCTCTCACTTCCAAGTGGGAATATTAATATCTTGGAGCAAACCTCCAGGTTTCAAGTGCTCAGCCTTAACTTGCTGATAATTCAGACATTTGGCTACAAAACCCGTTATATCCTTCTTCATACCATTCCACCAATAGACTTCCCGTAGGTCACAATACATCTTGGTGGCTCCCGGATGAATAGAATACCGCAAACCATGAGCCTCTTCTAGAATTTTCTCCCTCAAACCATCAACATCCGAAACACACAACCTACCTTGGTACCTAAGCACCCCATCTCCTCCTTGGGAGAAAACCTCAACGGACTGGTTGAGAACCGATTCTTTCAATTCAATCAAAATAGGATCAAGATATTGCTTGGACTTCACATCAACTACAAAGGATGATTCAGAACTATGATGAACCACAACGCCACCCTTGGTGGAATCCACTAGTTGGACACCTAACCGGGCCAACCTATGCACATCACGAACCAATTCCTTCTTCTCATCTTCTACATGAGCCACACTACCCATGTACAATCTACATAGGGAATCCACAACAACATTAGCTTTTCCGGGGTGATATAGGACACTCATGTCATAATCCTTCAAAATCTCCAACCACCTTCTTTGTCGGAGATTCAAATCTCTTTGGATAAACACATATTGAAGACTCTTGTGGTCGGTAAACACATCTACATGGACCTCATATAAGTAATGTCTCCATATTTTCAAAGCAAATATAACCGCCGCTAGTTCATGGTCATGAGTCAGGTAATTCTTCTCATGAACCTTGAGTTGACTTGAAGCATAAGCGATCACTTTACCATGTTGCGTAAGTACACATACCAAGTCCACTAGAGAAGCGTCACAATATACCACAAACCCATCGGTACCCTCCGGTAAGGTCAACACCGGAGCGGAGGTAAGCCTATCTTTCAATTCTTGGAAGCTTCTCTCACAAGCCTCCGACCACTCAAATTTAGCCTTCTTTGAGTTAGGGTCATCAATGGAGAAGCGATAGAGGAAAAGCCCTCAACAAATCTCCGATAATAACCGGCCAAACCCAAAAAGCTTTGAATATCGGTAGGAGACAAGGGTCTAGACCAACTCTTGACCGCATCCGTCTTCTTAGGATCAACCTCAATATCCTTACCCGACATAATATGGCCAAGAAAAGCAACCGACCTTAGCCAAAACTCACACTTACTAAACTTAGCGTATAATTGGTGGTCCTTAAGGACTTGCAATACTATCCTCAAATGTTTCATATGATCACCCTCACTCATTGAATAGATCAAAATATCGTCAATAAAGACGATCACAAATGAATCAAGATATTGCCTAAATACCCTATTCATTAAATCCATAAATGCCGCCGGGGTATTTGTTAGACCAAAAGACATGACTAGGAATTCGTAGTGACCATATATTGTTTGGAAGTCCATTTTAGGAATGTCAACCTCTCTCACCCTAAGTTGGTGGTAGCCCGACCTTAGGTCAATCTTTGCAAAGTAACTCGCCCCTTGGAGTTGGTGAAACAAATCATCAATTCTAGGAAGAGGGTACTTATTCTTTATAGTGTCCTTGTTCAATTGGAGGTAATCACTACACATCTTAAGGGAGCCATCTTTCTTTTTCACAAATAATACCGGAGCACCCCATGGAGATATGCTTGGTTGAATGAAACCCTTGTCTAGAAAATCTTTGAGTTATGCCTTCAATTCTTTTAATTCGGCCAGAGCCATCCGGTAAGGGGGAATTGATATGAATTGAGTATCCGGCAAAAGATCAATGCTGAAGTGTATTTCCCGTTCGGGAGGAATTCCGGGCAAGTCATCGGGGAAGACTTTCGGAAATTCCCTCACTACGGGGACCGACTCTAAGGAAGTAGTCTTGGACTCAATGTCCATAACCCTAACAATATGATAGATACACCCCTTAGAAATCATTTTACTAGTTCTTAGACATGAAATGAATCGACCTCTAGGGATTGATTTTCTCCCCTTCCATTCTAAAACGGGCTCATTAGGGAATTGAAACTTTACTACCCGAGTTCTACAATCAATGGAAGCAAAACAAGCATGAAGCCAATCCATCCCCAAGATGACATTAAAGTCCAACATATCTAATTCTATCAAATCAACCAAAGTGACTCTATGAGACAAGGAGATAGGACATCTTCTATACACTCTTTTAGCTATAACCGAATCCCTATCGGGGTAGACACGAAAAAAGGTTCTTTTAACTCTTCGGGAGACACTTTAAATTTCATAGCCTCAAAAGGGGTAACAAAAGATAAAGTGGCACAGGGGTCTAATAATGCATAAACATCAATTGGAAATACTTGTAACATACCGGTAACAACATCCGGGGACCTTTCTTGCTCACTTCTAGATTGGAGGGCATAAAAGCGATTCTTCTTGGGAGCATCGACATTAGAACCACTTGTTGTAGCTTGATTACCCTCTCTTCCCTTGGTAGTATGGGTTGGACAATATTTCAATTAATGTCCACTCTTTCCACATCCATAGCACACACCCATATTGGCAAGACATTTCCCCTCATGCTTCTTACCACACTTTGCACATGTAGGCTTCTCCATGGAAGATCCACCCCTATTGCCTCCTTGAGGCTTAGGTTTAGACACCCTATTTTTGTTGGTCTTAGGAGCATTGGAGGAGCTTTGATTGGAGAACCTTTTCTTAAACCTTTGTCCACGTTGACCTTCAAACTTACTCTTAGAAGAATTTCCATCGTCGGGCCTTACCCTTTTCACCTCTCTAGTCTTATTCCTAAACCTCGACTCCTCAACTTGTTGAGCATAAACCATCAACCTTGATATATCCATGTTGTCATGGAGCATTTCCGCACGACACTCTTCTTCAATAACATCGAACACACCGGTGACAAAGTGACTCATCTCATCCCCTGGGTTGGAAACCAAAGAGGGGGCATATTTGGACAACATAGTTAATTTCAAAGAGTATTCTTGGACACTCATACATCCTTGACGAAGGTTGATGAAATCCTCAACTTTGGATTCCCTCATATCATGGGGGAATAACCTATCAAGAAAGGCCTTCTTGAATACTTCCCAACTTATGGGACCCACCCTTATAGGCTTATTGTCCTTCCATTGCATGTACCGTACTTGGGCCACGTCTTTCAATTGATACCCGACCAACTTGGCTTTCTCAATAGTAGTGATCCTCATAGCCTACACTATCTTATAGACCTCCTCTAAAAACTCTTGTGGACCTTCATTCATTTTGGAACCCAAAAAGATACGAGGGTTCATCCTAGTAAACTCTCTCAACCGTGAGGCCATGGTACTCACATTGGGCTTTACCCGGGGCCTAACTTCTCGATTGGCTTGAGCCGTTAGAGTTTGAGCTTGAGTGGTGATGATTTGAGTTTGAACCATAATGAGTTGAGTTAGAGTTTGGAAAGCCGCCCTTATCTTAACATTAGTCATGACCCCTTCACAATTAGGATCTTGAGGGTCTTGAAGAGCTTGTGGGGGAACCTCCTCATTCACATTCTCCTCTTGTGCCCTTCTTGCATTAGCCCTTCTTGTATTCATTGCCTATAATCACAAGAAAAGGGTTAGGAGAAAGGACTTCATAGAGTTAGGACTCCAAAGCACGACTAAAGAGTAATGAAAGAAGTGAAAGTTCCTAAACATCTTATAGCCTCTCATTCATAAGTGTGGCACACTTCACACTTATGAACAAGACTCTACTAGACGTGGTTCATGAGACATAAACCTAAATATTATTCCCAAAACCTTATGCTCTGATACCAATTTTGTCACGACCCAAGGCTAGCCCCTAGACGCGACACGACGTACTTGATCCCAAAGGGGTCTCATACAAGCCTCTAGCATCATCATTACATCAGACATAGAAAATAATGCGGAAAAATTTAAAACTTTGCAATCGAAGTTCAACTTCACTTTTCATAAAATAAAATCATAGGATATCTAGACTTTGTCTCATTTACCATCTAAACATAGGAATATAAAGTTTTGGGACTTAGCCCTTTACATCAATAAAAGTCTCAATATACGAGATACAAAATGAAACTAAGAAATAGGAAATCTCGTCCTTGAACTTGAGGACTCACCACACTTGGAGATAAGCAATCCAAGTCTTCTTCAAAGGAGAGTGAAAGTCACCTAGCCGAAACTTACACTCATTAAGATATAGAAGGAAGAAGGGATTAGCACATAATATGTACTAAGTATGGAAACATGCAGAAAATCCTTGAAATATGATAAAAGGACATTTTATTTGAAAAGCATGCCTTTGTCATGTTTAGAAACCAACATGTATTTACAATTCACAATACAAACCATAATCACATTTATTCTCATTACATAGTAATATCAACACCTTAGTAACCCCTAAGGAACACTTGTTCAATGTATGGTTGGCATCCCATAATACCAACCCTACTAAGCACCCCCTTGAAGCTACCTTGGTCATGCACATCATCTTTAGACCTCATCATAATCATTAGTCACAATTAAGGAAATAGTCATGTATACTACTTGAATACAAGGACAATCATTCATAACAACTATCCATTCAATACACATGCATACATTTGAATCTCACCATGATATAAAGGAACCGTCCTACAAGATCCTACTAAGTCTACTTGTGCAATGTGGGAGTGAAGTTCCATACCCCCACTCCTACTAAGTAAACTCACTAAGAAGTCATAGTATAATTCATGTCTCATTCATTATCTTCATTATATAGGAAAAAGTTTCCATAACCGACATAGACCATGTGAGCTACATGGAATCCGGTGTCGTTGTAATATCCCGTAACTTAAAATACATTTGCGACTCGTAAATACCAAAGCATAGATGTGATATCGGGGGAGGTATATCATTGAAAATGGTTAAGCATACCATGTAACCCTTATATTTAGTCATTTGAAGGGTTAAGCAAAAGTTTTAGGTCAAAGAGATCATTAAAGAAAAGATTAAAGTTTAAAGGTTCATTGTGGAGGAATACTACAAATGATATCATTTCTCATCTGACTTTGAACGAGCATATCTCTTAATATATAACGATTTAGAGGGCCTACAAACTGTACAATTGAAGGTATTTGAGTCTAGTTTCCATCAAAACTAACCGCTCGTTAAAACAATATCGGAGTAAAAAGTTATGTTCATTCTACGACAGACGCGCGCACTACCCTATCACTGCGGGACATGTGGCACTTTTGAGAATGTCGGCCAAACTTGTTGTTTTAATATTAGAAGTTTCGGATATACTTTATCATATACTCAAGAATGTGTAAGGATTGGTTTCAAGTTATTTCTTCAAGTTTTTCTCATCTTCAATCCACCAAAGCTTAAGGTAAGTTGATTTCTTCAAAAATCAAGTGTCTTCCTCTCCATAGACCTATATATATATACTAAGCTAAATGTTTTTTTGAAGGAAAAAGTATTGTTCTTGGAGAATAAAGAAGGGCAGGGGCTGCTTATCTTTGATAAATAGGTATGAATCCTCTTCTATCTTCATAAATAGTATTCCAAGGATGCTTTAAGTATAATTTGCGGGTAGGACTCACGGGACGGTGATAGGAAGCCGTGAGTCCATGTTTTACCCATTGTATTTGATATTTTAGTGAGGAGGGAGTTTGTAGAAGGTTGTGTTGGCTGTTGTTTTGACCAAATGAGGGGTCAATGGTATTGTATTGGGGAGGTAAGCTGGTTACATTAAAATGGAAGGCGAGGTATAGAGAACGCAACTATTATAGTTCTTGAAAGTTTGTCGCTCACCATGTGTTAAATGAAATTCCAAAGTCGCTAAGAATATGTTGTAGCAGGTTATATGAGCTCCTATTATTTTAATTTATGGCGTTAGTTCTCTACCAACTTAAACTATGAGCTTATTGTTAGGGTTTTGCCCTGATTTTCTTACCTTATTTGAAGTTTATTTTTTCCTAAAAGAAAAGACAAAACATTACCATAAATATTTTTACTTTTCTTGAAAAGAAAATATAATATTCTTTCATATTTGGTTTATTCTTTCCTTTTAGGAAAATGTTTTAGAGTAGCTAGTTCTTTTCTAGTAGGAAAGGTTTTAGGACTCTATAAATATATGTTTGTTTCTTCTAACACAATAACAATAAGAACATCCACAATGTAGTCGTTTAAGAGTCTTGTTTATGGGGAGATTTATTCTCTCTAAAGTTTCAATGCTTTTCTTTATATTAGTTTGGGAAAAGACATGAAAACCGCCCTGAACTTGGTCGGATAACTTACTTTAGTACTTAAACTACACGGGCGTTTAAATACCCCCCTTAAGATCTTTGAAGTGATTTTTTTTCCACCCTGAGACTATAACACCACTCTCACCCGCCACATCATAACCATGTAGGCACCATGTCATTAATCTTTATTTCTTTTTTACTTATTCACTATTTTTTCTTAAACACTTTTTAAAA
>JAJOOS010002553.1:0-12194 GCA_029582725.1 Solanum chiquidenum
GATTAGGATATTAGAATTTTTTTTTTCCGGAAATGGGATCTTTCTTCCGTTTCCAACTATACAATTAATATTTAGAATATTAAATGTGATTATAGAATATTGAATTAATCTTTATCTTTTCTTAATTATAGTAAAATTGTAATTAAACGTTTCTTGTAATCTTTCTCTTTCCTTAATTATAATAAAATTGTAATTAAACCTTTATTGTCCATAAATGGTAATTTTCTTTCTATTCTTGCAATGCAATTAATGCTTAATATATTGAATGTAATATTAAATCATATTATATTTAGTGTGATGAAAAATTGAAAAAATTAATAAATAGAAATTCTGGCTTCTAAGAGGTGCCACATCAGCGGTTTCTCATTCAGATTTATATATATATATAGATTGTGTGTTTGTGTTATGAAATTCAGTAAATATCTATAAATATTAAATTTAAAACTCAATTATTATTACTTAAAAATTATTATTTTTAAATCTAAAATATATAAAGTTAAAATTCTAACTCCACGTCGATATTTTCAGTTCAATAAGTTAGTGTAGATTTTTTTTTTCCATATAAACCTAATAAAACCTTCATTTTCCTCCAATAGAGGACAACAATATATTCATAATATAAATGAGTTTCCTATTTTTATATAACAAAAAAAAAACCAATGATATATTCTCAAATTATTTTGTACAGTTTAGTTTGACGTAAGACTGGTCCATTCGATAATTGTGGGTGGTTGATGACGCCATGGCCCATGAGGAGGCTGTGTTTGATGACTCAATAAACAGTAGTGCTATTAAAAGAACGGAAATGGGGAATTCAAATAGGCATTTGAATATGTGATTTGAAATTATGAGTTTCAATCAGCTATTGAACACTTGAGTTGAGGGTCTTTCGAAAATAGTTTATTTGCTTTCACAAAATGGTAACAATGTTTGCATACATTCTATCTTTCCCAGACTCCATCAAGTGAGATTTCACTAGGCATGTTTGTATTATTGTTTTAAATCAGCTTCTGAATATATGATTTGAAATCATGATTTTAAATTTTTGTAAATTCTCCAAAAAAAATTGGATTTGATATTCCGATTAATTGTGATTTCATTCTTTTTAAATGTAAAACTTGATTCATAAGTTTATATTTTTATAAAAATTATTTCATCATTTCAAATTTTGAAAAGAAAAATTACTTATGCTAGGGCCTAGGGGTGAGGAGCTTGTTTGTACCAAACGAAAGGATTATATTGAAAAAAACTAGATACTACTGCAATTGTTAACTAATACATCTTTATATATAAAATTATGGATATTTAAAAGTTTGTAACGACAAATATTTATTTATAAAAGGAACATGAAGATATATGATTTTTCAATACTTCGCCTTAGGATATTTCGATGTCTTATTTATGAATTATGATTTGTTTATTTGGTAAGATTATATAAATTTGAAAAAATTATGATAGTTTTCATAATTTGTGGAATTTTTATTTTATGATTTTAAAAAATGTAACTTATGAATTTAAATTGCATATCTAAACAAAAATGTTAATTTTAAATTAATTTGATTTCACTATGTATTTTTCTCAAGTAATTTGACAAGAAGTAAATCCGAGATTATTATTTTTTAAACACATTTTATTTTTAAAATATCATCATACAGAATCTGAACTTCCTCTTTGACCCATACACGAGAGTACAACCAAAGAGGAATATAAGATATTTTATTATAATAATTATTTCATTCAATTTCCTCTTTGACTGATACATTCTGAATTATTGCACGGGTGTGTTTGGAATGGGAAAAAAATGTTTTGCATACTGGGATGGTGAATGAAAAAAAATCAAATAGTATGGAAAACATTTTTTTTTCCATTCCAAACACACCCGTGCAATAATATATATATATATATATATATATCAAAATTAATACCAATATCAACAAATTACATAGTATTTTGATGAAACTTTGGATAAAAGAGAATCTAGAGATTCACAATAAAATGTATATAGACTATTGTAAAAATTCTTTTGGCCATAATGGTAAGATAACATATTTTACATTATGTTATTTTATTTTTTGAATATTTTTACCCTTTTAATATTAATATCTTTTAATTTTAAAAAAAAAAAAAATCAATTTATTTTAAAATAAAAAAGATTTTATAGACTTTTTAAATTTCTGACCATTTAGCATTACCCATAGACTATTATAGTTGAATCGAGTAAAAAATTAAAAGTTAAAGTATGTGCAAGGAAAATGAGATACATATGTCATTTTGCTAATTTTGATGAAATCGATTTCTTTTTTTCCCGTAGAATATGATTTCCGTCGTTTCAAGTATCATTAAATTACTTTTTTTTTTTTGGAAAACATTCTCCTAGCAAACACACCAATATAATATATTTTTGTTATTGTTTGCGGCTTTGCGCTTTATTAATGGTTTTTATATGTTTCCAAATTTTATACGTGTTTAAATACTTAAGTATGATTAAATTTAAATGGTTTTCATTACTAAAAAATATGAAATTTATCAGCAATCTCCAGTTAATTTGGTGCGAAAAAGTTTCTAGTTTAATTATTTTTTGTATAATCGATCCTTAATCCGTAACAAAATGAATTTAAACAAAAAAATTTGATGTTTCATCCTATTGAAAAGGGAACTAATTTAAATACGTACTATATTCAGCACACCTAAAAAGAATTAAGATATTCTCGAAATATTTTTTTATTCTTATTAACATTTTGTACTCTAGGACAAGTAGTATAATGGGATTACACACAGAGCGGTGTGCATTATTATGTTTAAGGCTTAAGCCTTTAAACAAGAATGATTAACGTAGCAATCAATATAGGCTTGATTAACGTTGTGTTTGGGAAAAGCTTTTTTTCTAATTAATTCATCAAAAGAAGATGGTTGGAAAATATTAATTTTATAAAAGTTGTTTCTTTATGGGAAGACACTTCTTATGGTCTTCCCACTAATTTGATTACCTTTGGTACTTTGCCTTATAAAAAGCAGATTCCTCATCATTATTTGTTTGAAAGTAGGATTTCACCATTAAAACAATTTAAAGATTGTGATAGAATATATTTTTTTTATTCTAATATTATATAGAGCAATTATTTTTGAATGTGTTTTACGTTGTGCAAATATAAACTATTCAAATTCCAAAATCTAGACATAGGACACAAGGTGGGGAAAAAGGGATTTCAAATCAAGTCATAGCTAAAAGCGAAGTTTGGGGTCTTATTTACATTATATTTTTATATTATATAAAATAAAGTAAGTTATGGAGAAAAAGACAGCAATAATAGGAAGCATGCATTCTGGTACAATCTTTTCTTCTCATTTCATCCTATAAAAAAATAATTAATTGTTATGTTTTCTATATGATTTTCTTTTTTTATTACTTAAGTTTCGAAAATAGTCTTCCTACTTCTATTAAATACTGATAAGATCTAAGTTTATTCTATTATCCTAGACTATATATAATAAAATTTCACTTAAAATTGTTTATATATATATATATATATATTTAGGAGGAAAACCTTCTAAGGTTTCACCTTATATTTGAGTTTAAAAGTTTATAAACACAACCAAATTTGCATAAATTTCTTTTCCGTCATTTGAGGAAAATACAAAAAATTGAATCAAGATTTTCCCACAAAAATCACTTAACTTTGAATATATTAATACAAAAACCACACAATCTAAAAATACTACTCTAATTAAACTAATTCAATAATAGTCCTTTTCCTCAAAAAGAGGAATGAAATTTGCTTGCTATATATCCAAAAGATTTGATTTGATTAAAAAAGTTGAAGTCAAGCACATAATAATTATAGCAACAAACAAGGCATGATAATTGAAAATGAGTACTATCCGTCCAATAATAATTATTTATCTTATAAAATTAATGAATAATTTTTTACTTAGTTCCTAATTTATTCTTATTTTTAGTTATAGTCATTTCCTCATTATATTTTTCAAGACATTAAATTTATTATAGTCAAAATGTGATATAAAAAAATTACCCTTTTATTTATAATTTAAGAATTGTGCAAAGTAACAAATATTATTGAACGGAGGGAGTAATAATAAAGCTTATCCAGTCGTCACAATAGCACATGCAATTGGATTAAGAAAAAGCAGCAAATTAAAGAGTAAACACAACGACCAAATCTGCAATTAGGCGTTAAGTGCGGAGCGGTATGTTGTCACTTCTCTAACTAACCTTACACTTTTTGACCCAAAAATTATAATTACCTTTCATTCTAGCTATAACAATATTTAATTAGTACATGTTCAATTTTATTCGTTCACTTTAAAAAAAAAAAAAAATTATAATTTTTATATTTACTTTATTTTTATTATTAAGTTTTATTTATTTTACAATATTTAGATGACTTATAATAATTTAAAATGATATTATAAAATATTTTATTTATTATTTCTCAAGAATGTATCAAATCAAACACAAATAAGAAAACATGAACGAAGGAAATAACATTTTAATATAAGACGTCTACGAAATTTAACCAAAAATTACTAGGCTCACATGATAATCTTAATTAGGGTATGCGTTCGGTTCTTCAATTTGATTATATCAAATTTTGATTTTGAAAAAATGTGCACCAAATATCGAACTGAACTAATTCGGTTCGGTTTGATTTGGTATTTTTAAAATTATTTTTTCGGTCTGAATGAAAAATAAAATGAGAACAAAATTAAAGTATAAGACACTTAAAAATCTAAAACTACGTTAAGTGATGATGTGTTGCACCATGAAACACTTATTGTGCTTAGAAGATTTTATTTATCTTTGTCAAGAACATTGTGCCTCCAACTATTGCTCGAGAAATATAATGATGCAGACGGGTTCCTTCACATGACGTAGATCGACAAAAAAAACATTTTGGTCCTCTTGTGAATTAATAGTTGAAGTTAACTATCTGAATAATAAATTTGTTGCTACTTTGATTAGTTTATGAATGATTTAATTGTTGATTGACTTTTTTTCGTCAAAGAAATGTTCATTTATATGTTTTTTAAAAATATTTTATTAAAAGTTTGATTCTTTGGTGTATCCAAATTTTGAGACCCTTACACCAAATGTCAAATCAAATAAAAATAAATCGACCCTAACCTGAAAAACCAAAATCGAACACTTATTTCCCACCCACTTGTGATTTAGAGCCCGTTTGGATTGGCTTAAAAGAAGTACTAACTTTTAGGTCAAAAATAAAAGTCAAACTGAAATAACTTTTAAGTAAAAAATAAATAAAAAGTAGGGGGAGAGCTACTTTTAATTTTTGACATTTTCAAACACTTCCTAACTTATTTTAAGTCATTTTTTTACTTTTTAAAAATTATTTTTTATATTTGTCAAACACTTTTAGAAGTCAAAAAATTGACATAAAAGTAGGTTTGACTAACTTTTAAGCCAATCTAAACACCCACTTATATATGACCCACATGCTTTTACTTTGCATCTTACACATAATTTACGAACTTTTCACTTATGTCTCATAAGAGACTATTCGGGGTCGTTTGGTTAGGAACTAGTTATTGCAGGATTAACTATCATGGGGTTAGTTATCCTGTGATAACTTATCCCACCATGTATATGGGATAACTTATCCCACCATGTATATGGGATAACTTATCCCATCACTATGCTATAAATGGTGGGATAAGTAATCCCAAATATGTCAACCAAACAAGACATCTAAATTTTATCTCAGGGCTATTTTTTTATCTCAGGATTATTTATGTTTATCCCTCACACCAAACGAGCCCTTCGTCCATAACACAATTTTAGTTGTGATATATTATATTAAAATAAAAAGGGATTCAGTTGCCAAGGAGCTAGGTAGCTCTAGAAGAGGGTTGAAAATTGAGCGGGTTGAGGTAAATTTGAACGAGTTATAATGGATATAATTGGGTCAAGATCTAATTCAATCCTAATTTATTTGGGTCAAAAAGTGTTATATAACGAGTCAAGACCCAACTCAATCCAGTTTTTACTAAACTCAATTGTTTTATTTATTTTTTTAAAGCTATTTTAGTACCTAATAAATTTTTTATTTTTCTTTATTATGATTATATATAACATATCAAATTGATTTTTTTTTTTTAAAAAAAAATGTGTTGACTCGGGTTATATATCAACCCAATTTTTAAAGGGTTGAATGGGTTAAGCTAATGAATGGATGGGTCAATAACCAACTCAAACTTAACCGGATTGAGCTGCGGATTGGATTTGATTATACAAATTGTTCATCAACTTATCTATATATACAACTTTACTCCTTTTAATTCTCTTGTTCAATTTAATTTGTCTTTGATTTTATAATAGCAAGTTGTTCTCTTAGCTTAGCTATAGCTTCGTAATTATACATTACCTTAGTGATGAATGTAATCTTGATCAATTAGCAAAAAACATCACCGGATTTTTCTATTAGATATAAGAAGAAATTTCAACAAAGATAGATTTATAATTTTAAATTAACAAGCGATAGCGGTTGTTGGAATAATATCCTATAGCCGTACTACACCCACCCATATTTGTAAATATGTGGTGACAAACCTCCAACAATAATAAATTTGCACCTCAACAGTAGTCGATTTTTCTAAACTTGGTCCTGGACACATTTATGGAATTCACAGTTCAATATAAATTACTATATGAATAAGGAAAATGATATAACTGCAACCAATAACAACAGAATATATGGTCAATTTCGAACAAGTACGTTAGACAAGGCCCACATTCAAATAATTTTATACAATAGTAATTACTGTGAAATGTGAGGTGTTTGTGCATTTTTGGGTACTATAATTATATGAATTTATATTAGAGTTAAGGAATGTACTAATTACGGAATAGGGACAGTAACTATATGTCAATATCATGAAATAAATAAATAAAATTAAATTAGATTAGATGTCAATATCAAACTTATTGGTATTCCTTTTCTTTTTTTCTGAATAATTGTGCAATATTGCCGCAGTTGATAGAGGAGATGTACTGTTATAAGTTTTTATTATTATTGTATGTACAGTGAATTTTATAAGGACTTCAAAAGAATGTGAATAACAATAATTTAATTATGTGTTACCAAACTAAATTATGTTTGGGAGATAAAATTCACTTAATCTATCATTGCATGAACGTGTTTTTTTTAGTATAGTCTAATGACATTAGTGGTTGTACTGAACATTAATTTAAACTAATTCCCTTGTTAAATTAATAATATGTCTATTCCACTATGATGTTCTTTTCACTTTGCTAAAGTTAAAAAAAGAAAAGGTGTCATTCCACCAAAAATTTTTTTTCATTATTTGTACAATTCTGAGATTAAATATTTTAAATTGTTAATTGACTTATAATACTTTTTAAGTACCTATAATTTTTTTTTTTTTTTTTTGAAGATTTCATTATCAAATACATGATTGAACTTACATTGTTTGAGTCTCGAAATTCAAATTAGGACATATTACACTTTTAACAGATTTAATTGTTCAAATCCCTCAAGCAGATTAATTCCTCATAAAGACAATTTAAACTGAATTGTGAGATTTATTACATTCAGCGGACTCTTTTTTCCAATATAAGAAAGAAAACTTAAAATAATTATGATATCATAGAACCTATTAAAATAAAAACACTCCTTATCATTTTAATTACCTAAGCTTGAACGTAACGTGCTCCTCTTAAAGACTGTAAATTGCAAATTTCATGCAAATACGTTCTTGCCCTTTAAAAGTATTGACACATGCCAAATGTTTAAAAAGTTTGTTTTAATTTATATGTTCTATTTAAAAAAATATGCAACTGTTTTTATGAATTTTATTTTTTCACAGAATATTTGTAAGATCATAATTTTAAAAGATATTTTTGGTACATTACAATTAACTGATGAAATATTTGATGATCACATTTATGTTGAGTCGAAGCTTTACTAAAAATAACTTTTTTACTTTACAAAATATAAAAATAAAATTGTGTACATTCTAGTCTCTTTGACACGAGAGAGATTAAAGGGGTACATTGTCGCCGTTGTTATTACATTAAAATGTTATTTGGGTACACTACTTCTTTTTCCTCAATCATTTTAGAATATTTACTGCAGGGTATATTTTCAAAATACTAATCAAAAACATTACTCAATTACTTTTCTCCGTTCTTATTTATATGTCATCCTTGTTAAAAATAAATGAATTTTCTTTAATATATATTATTTCATAAAATCAATACATAAATAACAATATTTTTTTTATTTTACCTTTGAGAGTTATAATCATTGAATGACCAATATAGGAAAACTAAATGATTAATTCATATTCATTTACCAATTTAATTAATAGAAATAGAGGGAATAATGATCCTATCAAATAAAAAGAATATAAATAAAGAAATAAATATCCTATCAAATTCAAATATGACAACTAAAAATAAACGAAATGAGTATATTCAAAGGAATAATGATCCTATCAAATAAAAAAAACAAAAAATTCTATCAAATTCAAATATGACAACTAAAAATAAACGAAATGAGTATATTCAAATATCTCATGTTCTCAAATTCATCCACCCTTGAGTCTCTTTAACCTTAGCTGTTAGTATTCGATTAATAATCAGTGTAATGAATTTCCAAATTTAGATCTAGAATTACTGTACCATCAAATATTTATATATTATATAATTAGAAAATTAAAATAAACTGACCCAAAAAACATGGGAAAATAAAATATTAATCCACCCTCCCGTCCCTCCTTATTTAAGCGCCATAATATTGCTGATTTATCTTGCCGGCTCGCCAAACAACAACCAAATCTCTCTTTTAAATCATTCTCATATTATACTATTCGTTCCGTCCAGTTATACATATCAAATTTTTAAATACGAAAAGATATAAAGGGAGAAAAAAAGAGTAGAGAAATCTCACGTACAGAAATCTAGGTAATCGTGTCGTGCTTTTTTCTCCCAAATCCCTCCGGAATTCCTCTGTATACTTTCATGTGAAGGAAAAAACAGGGAGAGAGAGAATGAAGGCTAGTAATGCTAAGCTTATAGTTTTTCACCCATCTCTTCACAAGCAAGGATCAGGAACAATTACTGCTTCACCTCGCATTTGGTTTCTTGTTTTCCTTTCCTTTTTCACTTTTGCTTTTGCACTTACTTTCTTCACTGCTAAGGATGCGATACCCATCGCGAAAACCGGCACGGATACCGCCGCCGGTAACTCTCCGTTGACGGCGACTGTATTTAACGCGCTTCTTCATTATGCTTCTTTGAACTCGTCTACTGTCTCTTCCCGCATGTCGGCGGTGGAGCTGAAGACGATCGCTAATGTGCTCCGCCGTTGTAAAGCTCCTTGTAATTTCCTTGTTTTTGGTCTTACTCACGAAACCCTTTTGTGGCATTCGCTCAATCACAAAGGGCGTACAGTATTTGTCGACGAAAGTGCTTATATGGTATCTAAATTAGAAGAGAAGCACCCGGAAATTGAAGCTTACGATGTTCAATTTACGACCAAAGTGAGTGAATTGCACGATTTGTTGGATTACACGAAAGAGCAGCTCAGAGGGGAGTGCCGGCCTGTGCAGAATCTTCTATTTTCCGACTGTAAATTGGGGATAAATGACCTACCAAATCACATATACGATGTGCCGTGGGATGTCATTTTGATAGACGGGCCACGTGGGTTTTCCTCTACCGCTCCGGGACGGATGACGGCGATTTACACCGCCGGCGTTTTTGCCCGGAGCAAGAGAGGTAATTCCGACAAAACCCATGTTTTTGTTCACGAAATCGACAGAAATGTAGAGAAAATCTGCAGTGAAGAGTTCTTATGCAGTGAGAATTTGGTGGAGACGAAGGAATTGTTGGGGCATTTCGTGGTGGAAAAGATGGAAGCTAATAGGTTTGAGTTTTGCTCAGTCTTTGATCCTTCTTCATCTCCCACAACATCATCATCTTCTTCTGTTTGAGCCAAAAAAAAAACCAATGTCTTTTTCTTTTTTAAATTATATCCAGTTTATAAATATGAGTAATCTGTAATATTTCATAGGTTTTTCAAGTGTGAAATATTTAGAAGCTAAAGCAATGATGAACTCAATTATTGCTTTTCAAAATTTTAGCTGTCTTCTTCTTTTGATTTAGTTATTAATTACACTAAAAACCTCGTTTAGCTGAAAATGACACTTCAAATCATTAAATTAAATCTCTGCGGTTAGATTCTTGCAAGAATTTTTCAAGTACTTAATCAGAGTCTAACAAAGAAAACAATTTTAGCTTAGGAAACTTATGTTATTAGCCAAAAATCACTATTTTCTCTCTCTTAATGGTAGGTTTGGTACATGTTTTTTTTTCTCACTTTGTGTCCGATTTCGATCTAATAAAATTTGAATCAAGAATAAAAGATTTGTTATATGTATCCTCAATATTGAAAATAGAAACAAATTTTCCTTCAATTTTGGACTAAATGGTGGAACAATAATTTTAATTGTTTATCAGAAGTCAAATCAAATGGATTACAAAAACTTTCAGAATTCTTTGGAAATATTAAACTAACTAACATTAAAATATCAAATTGAATAACAGATTTTTTTATAAAAAAAAACATAAAATTATTTACAAACAGTGTAATCCAAAAATCTAATTTATGAGTTAGGTGGTGATATATAAAAATCCAAACGAGGAGGCGACACTTGTGTTTCAAATTTTGGATGAATCGTCGGTGATTGAATTCAAAAATCTGGAATGAGTTTTTTCTCAAAAAATATTACCCACGCGCATTGAGCAACCGTTATTGTTATGCGACGCGTGTGAGTGAATAATTCAAAGGGAGCGTGAGATAACGTGTCAGCAGAATTCACGTGGACCGTCAGTTAGAAAAACAGTGGGCCTAGTAGGCCCATGGGCTCATTCTTCTTTTATGGCGGATCACGTGGCTCACGTGATAAAAGTTTAAAACTTAACGGGCTTTACGGCGGTGAACGTGTCGGTGAGGTAAATATTGACATTATTTTCGGAGAAGATTTGGGCCCCTTTCTTTATTTTCATTATTGGGCCTATGATGGGTCTTCTATAATTTGTTGTATGTCGTAATTTATTGGCCCACTAAACCATTAACTGAATGGTCCACGTCATTTCATAGTACTATTACCAAATTTTTTAGATACCATAAATTGGAGAGCAAGGAAGACTACTTAAGTAGTAGTGATCAGGAATAAATTAATTTTGAAATTATGTATTTCATGATATGTACTATAATGATGGAGTAAGTTATATTCTATATATATGGTGAGATAATTTTGACAATCTCAGCCCCCATACCAAACAACCCATAAGAGGTCATTTGATTCGTGGGATAAGGAATATCAGTTTTGAATATTTTACGTGATTATTTTATTTATGTTTAACGGTTATGAATATTAAGCACACGTTTAAAAGATGAAGGTCCAAGGTGGAGATTTTTATGTGAATCTGGACATATTAGGAGATATATGATTAAAGATGAAATTGTAAAAGGACAAGATGAGAGTGGTCTACGTGGCGGACAATATGACAAAAGCGAGATTTAAGTAGTTTGGACATGTGAAGAGAAGGTGTGGGGAAACACCAATAGGGATGTGTGAGAGGGTGACAATAACAAGTTTTAAGATAGTTAGAGGTAGATCGAAGAAGATTAATTTGGAGGAGATGAGGACATGATCTTAGATAGGAACGTATGGAGGTCAAGGATTATGGTAGAAGAATAACATGTACCTTAATGTTGTCGTACTTATGTGTGGGAGAGGCAGAAAGCTAACTCTTTTATTCTCACCTTCTTCTTATTTAGTATTTACGTAGCATTTTGTTCTTTTTTACCAAAAACATTCTTAAACTACATCCTTCAATTATTTTTCTTAACTAGAAAAAATCCTTCAATTGTTTAAAGGCAACAAAAATTAACAAATTATTCACATAAACATGTACGGTTCACACGACTCTCAACAAAACTACCTAAATCACCCCAATAAACCAATTATGTTCAGTCTACATACATCTAAAATAATATTATAATTTTTGTAGCAACAACGTTTTGCATCGTCTTCTTTTTCATTTGATTTGATATCAAAGAATTATCAATGGAAATATTTTCTTTTCATTGAATCTGCAAAAAGTGATGTCGATCAGAGACTTTTAC